>JAIXMR010000039.1:0-189676 GCA_025677835.1 Sporodiniella umbellata
AAAGCACCAATTTCACAGGCCAAAGTTAAAATGACTAATGCGAAATTCTGTACGTTCAAGTTCCGACTTTTTATTATTCATGTGAAAGAAAGGTTACTTTTTCGTTCTTATGCCTAAACCTCTTATTGTACAGTATACGCCCATCAAGTCTTGCCTTGTCCACCTACCTGGGAAATGGGTTAATGCTTTACTTGATCAAAAAAAGGTTCGGTTCACTTCTTACAAGTGCAGCTGTTTTTAACGAGCTTGACATTAACACGTTCTTTTTACTTTTCATAAGCTCCCACAGAATGTCATTCTTGAAGTTGTAACTGCAGATTTAAAAGGGCCTTCAAAAAAGTATTATTGTGGATGGTCTGGCGAATCTTCAAAGCCTTTACAGCCTAACTCTGTTTTTACCATGGGGCCTAATGGTAAACTGGATGTGTTAGAAATAGATCCCCAGCTAGGTACAGCGATGGGTTTGCAGGAAGGACAAAAGGTATGTATATACACATGAGAATATTTATGAGAATATATATTATATAAAAGGATACTCGCTTTCTGACATTCAAAGCAATAGGTGAATGTTGAATTCTGTAGAAACGTACCTGATTGCACTACAGTGAATGTTGAGCCTTTGACTGAGGATGATTGGGAAATACTAGAGCTACATGCAGGATATGTAGAAGATAATTTACTAGGACAAGTTCGTGCAGTTTACAATAATCAAATCATGTGTGTTTGGATTCATGGCAAAACATTGGTAAAACTAGCGGTTGGTAAGAAAAATGATAGTATCTATGGGGGTATGGCTGTTTAATCAGGACATATAGGAGGGATTGATCCTAGTCATGAGTATGCAAAATTATCCAATAACTCAGAGGTTATTGTTGCTCCAAAAGTTAGACAAAAAGCGCCTGTCAACGAAGAAAATACACTGAACAGCGTTATCAACAAATCAAAATCTTATTTTACAGCTCGTGTTGCACCTGCAACAGAAGTCAATGAACTTTTCGTTTATGCTCATCCAAGAAGTATATTGTCTTTGGGAGAAGACGTACCTTCAGTAGTGTGTGTATCAAAATTGATACCCTCCTTTGCATCTTTACCCAATAGAAAAGAAGAAGAGCAGAACGATCCGGAAGAGATATCGAACATGAAAGCGCTGTTCGCTAAACTGATTGTGACCAATGATGTTCCCCTAAAGCATGTTTGGATAGGTTCTACTTTAAAGAGTTCACTAGAAGTCAAAGATTTTGACATCGTAAAGTAAGTGCTGTTCTTAACAAAAGTTGAAAGGGGTTTTTTTCTTATTTTTTTTTTCGATCAGAATATCATGTACTGGAATTAAGAAAAGCCCTCTTGGCGCTCTTGTCTTGAGACGATTGGTTTCACCCACTAGCTCTACTAGCGTTATCAAATTAGGGCTGGAGAGGTAAGTCAGATGTCTTTTTTATATCTGCTTTGGCTTACAGTTTGGCCAAAGCTCCCAGCAGCAAGCTCAACAAAAGGCACAGTTTGAGGAAGATTGTACATCCTCTATCCACGGTATTTCTGTTTTTATTTTAGATTCAAACATCTGTACTGTGGTTTGCTAACAATGTTTATAGAATGGCTTTCAAAGCAAGAATCTGATTATGTAGTCAGTCAAAAGCTTCATATAAATTTACATGTCAATGGTACAACTGAACAATTTATTGTTCAGCTAGGAACTGAAAAAGGACTTTTTTCGTCTGCCACCACTTTGCCTGATGGAGATGCCTTTTTTGTTGTTCCCTCCAACCAAAAACTATCTATTAGCTTTGGAGAAGACATAGTAAAAGCCCCTACTATCAACAAATCCCATGATGAGTATGAGCAAATTACTTAAAAAAGAAGAGCTAAAAGAAGCTTTGCCATGTAGGGAAAACATTGTACTAGGCGGTGTTAGCAAGCTCTTGAAGAGAATCGAAGATTACGCTCTAGCCAACCTTGCAGAAAAAAAGCTGAAAGCAAGTCTAAGCGTTCCTAGATCTGGAGGTATTCTTTTGACTGGCGCACACGGATCTGGAAAGACAAGCGTTGTTAAGCAAGTTATGAAGTCAGCAAGACAATCTCTAATTTGTAAAGTGAAATTCAAAAACAAAGCCTTTTGTGAACCTCTTCAATAGATACCATACAAGTTGACTGCTCAGAGATTAGCGACGAACGTATTCCTGTTTTGAAAGACTTATTCCAAAAGTATCTTGATGAAGCAATATGGCATGGACCTAGTTTGCTGTTTTTTGACAATCTGGATCGCTTAATACCAGCAGAAGTAGAACATGCAGATTCCACACGAAGTCGCCATTTGGCCGAGATTTTTACACGACTCGTAGTTCGAATGTGCACTAGATATCCTATAATGATTATTGCTACCGCACAACAACAACAGTCCATCCATACAGCATTGATTACTCATCATGTTTTCAGTGAGCTTAACCATCTTCAACCGCCTAGTCGAGATGAGCGCAAACTGGTTAGTACAATACATTTCTTTTGATTTGATTGCTAACTTTATTATGAAAAAAAAAAAGATAGTGGATGCTATTATATCTCAGGGACCAGATGTTCTAAGAAACAGCATGCCAGATATTGATACAGTATCAATAGCATCCGAGACTGAGGGTTTTCTTGCTGCTGATATGAAGGCCTTTATTGAGCGTTCTATTCATGAGGGAGCTATCCGAACAATAAAAAATAAAATGCGGTCACCAGGAAAACACGGCAACACTTTGAAACTAATACAGGCAGATTTCATAAAAGCACGGGAAGGTTTTGTACCATCGTCTCTCCGAGGTATAAAGTTGCAAAGTTCGGGGGTAAACTGGTCTGATATTGGAGGTAAATCTGGCACATTGTATAGCCGGTCGTTACTTACCATGCTTTTTTTAGGATTAAATGAGACTAGAAAAGCTTTGCTCGAGACATTAGAATGGCCTACAAAATATGCAGCAGTATTTTCCCAGTGTCCGCTTCGACTTCGATCTGGGTAAGCCTCTTAAAAAAAACTAAAAAGCTGATCACTAAAACCAATGTAGATTGTTGCTGTATGGATATCCGGGATGCGGTAAAACTTTGTTGGCATCCGCGGTTGCCAAAGAGTGTGGACTCAATTTCATCAGTGTCAAAGGCCCAGAAATCTTAAACAAATACATTGGTGCAAGTGAAAAATCTGTGCGTGATTTGTTTGATAGAGCACAAGCAGCTAAGCCATGTATTTTGTTCTTTGATGAGTTTGACTCTATTGCCCCCAGAAGGTACATAGCAGGTGTGTGAGCCAATTGGATTATTACTTACCCTTTTTGTTTTTTTCAATAGAGGCCATGATAGCACCGGTGTCACTGATCGGGTAGTCAATCAAATGCTGACTCAAATGGATGGTGCAGAAGGTCTGGATGGTGTTTATGTACTAGCAGCTACAAGGTATGTTTTAAAATCAGCCTCTATATTCTATACCAACATTTTTTTTCTGGAATAGTCGACCAGATCTTATTGATCCAGCTTTGCTTCGGCCAGGCCGTTTGGACAAAGCGCTTTTATGTGGTATGCCTGATGTACAGGAAAGGCTAGAGGTAAATTGAGAACATCCAAACCGCAAAAAGAAGTAACAAGTCAAGATAATTAGATCTTGGAGGCTCTATCATCTAAAATGAAACTGGCAGCGGACGTCAATTTAGAGGATTTTGCTGAAAAAACAGAAGGGTATTCAGGGGCTGACCTTCAAGGATTTCTTTACAATGCGCACTTGGAGGCTATTCATGGGTCTATTGACATAGAGTCTTTTAAAGAAGCACAAACCAAACCAAGCGAAAAGGGAGGGCAAAATGAGTTTGTAATGAGCGGAGTCAACAAAATTCAGCTTACATCAGCCGAAAGGGGACAAATATCGCAAAGGGTAAAAGATCAAGGGGTGATACAAATGTTAATGAATTTTCACTTTTAGTTGGCAATGATCAAAAAAGAGGTTCTCAAAGACCAACCCGCCGAAGAAAAGCAACATGCAATAAAGCAAGCTGAGGCAGAGATAACCACAGATTATCTAATCAAGTCTATTGACTCTACTCGGCCATCTATCACAATAGAAGAATACTATAGGCTAAAGATGATTTATGATGAATTCGTCACAGGACGAACAGGTGAGCTGCCCTCAGGCGAAGGTGCCAAAGGTGTTGGCAAGCGCTCTACACTAGGTTAAAACTATAAATAGCTCTCCAACTCCGTTACTCCTCTTTTTCCTTGCCATAATTTTTCTTTTTTTTTTCTTTTTCAGCCCCAAAAATAGCTTTTTTTTTCTTTCTCACATCTAAAAAATTTAAATTTAGACAGTAAATAAAAAAGATAAAAATATCTTTTTTATATTATTACGCGTTTGTATTAACGATACACAAACAAAAAAAAATTTTCAGTTAAAAAAAAGGCAAAATGGGACGTAAAAAGATCAAGATTCAACCTATAAAAGATGATCGCAACAGACAAGTAAAAACTAAAGGTGGCTTAAAATCATCTTATAACGTAAAACTGTTGCTTAGGTCACTTTTCTCAAAAGAAAGTATGGTTTGATGAAGAAAGCTTACGAATTGAGCGTTTTATGTGATTGCGAAATTGCTTTAATTATATTCAACAACAATGGCAAACTTGTTCAGTACGCTAGTACTGATATCGACAAAATTCTAATGAAATACACAGAGGTATATAGTAACTTGAATAAGAAAAAAAAAGGAGAGCCTTAACCGTTGTATTTAGTATAACGAACCACATGAAAGCAAATCCAATCAGGATGTAAGCCCTACTTTTAGGTTATCAACCGCTCACTATCTTGGTAGTTTATAAATGCATCGGAACAGGACGACTCGGTTAAAGATGATGAGGTAGAGACTGAAGATGATATTGAACAACCACAGAAACAACAAACTCAACAGCCAGCAAAAAAAAGCATGCCCACAGTAACTGTTCCTACCCAAGCAAGTCATAGGGCATATCAGCAGCAACAGCAGCCACAACCGCCCCATTCCCAAGCAGTTCAAAATCAAATGTATTATCATCAACAGCAACAACAACAGCAGCAAATGCGCTATGGGTCACACCAAATGCCTCAGGGTTATGAGATGTACGGTATTCAACCTTCCAACCCAAATAACCCTCAGTCCCATGTTCAGCCCATGTATATGATGGTAAAAAAGATAATCAAATACTAAAGAATTCTGTGAAAATGTTTTTCAATCTAACGGTATTTGAAGAACGGTGTACCGAATCCACATGGGCCAGGAGCACAGTCTGTTCCCTCTTACGGAATTGTTCCTCATCAACAGCCACAGCCCTACCCGCATCCTCATCTACCACAACAGTCAGCCTATTCTGTATCTCCACACCACCCCCCTCCTAGCCATAGCCGACAATCTTCTATGCAATATCCTGTCAGCCAAATGTCTTCGCCAAATTTGGCTGCACCTACCAGCCCTGCCATGTCTACACATAGTAATATTAGTGCTACAAGTAAAAAACCACCTAAATTGCGTGTGCAAATACCAGAAGCGGATAGTAGTCAACAACAACAAAATAAACACAAGCATCAGCTCTCTGTTTCTTCAGTTTCTTCTTCCTCTTCAAGCATCAAAGAAGAGCAGCAGGACTTACCACCACCACCGCCACCACCTCAGCAAGCGTATTATCGAACTACTGAGCCAGGCCCCCCATCCGCTCTGCCTTCTCAGTTTGCACAAAACCTTCCGTCTCCCTCCACATTTTATCCTGAGTTTTATCAGCAAAATGAGTTGCCCAGTCCTCTCAACTTTTCTGCTACACCCGTCACTGCTCCTCATCAAGGAAATAATGCTTTCCATTGGCCGGCTCCTCAACAACGCGATTATAGACCTTCCCCTTTAAACCCTGAAAAGTAAGTCTCTTATAAACCTAAGCGCTTCGTTGTGTGTTATTAACATATTGAAATAGTGAAACAAATCATAAAAGAGTGTATAAAGATCAAGAGCAACAACAAACAAATAAAAAGCAAAAGTCATAGTCTATTTTATTTCATCTTTTTCTCTTTTTCATCTTCTATATATATATATCTTTTTTTCCTTTCTACGGTTTTTACTATGCTTAAAATTGGCATACGCTATTATTCAAGTTGCTCAATTGCTAAACCCATAGACTCACAACCTATTGGATACTTGAAAATTCCTAAACTTTTGAAATATGACAAGGGGCTTAAGTTGCAATCATACTTGGTTTCCAGACGCCATCGCCTTACCCATGAGTCAGACAAAACCAATATACGGAATATTATTTGTTTTTTGGAACATACACCTACCTTCACAGCTGGTAGAAGAATACGGGGGAAGACTGAGATAAAAGAGGAAGAGAGGCTTAAGTCTTTAGGGGCAGACTATTATGAAGTAAAGGTTTTAAATCAAAAAATGGAAAACTAATTGGATTCATAGACAATGAGAGGTGGGCAAATCACTTTTCATGGACCAGGACAGCTGATTGCCTATCCCATATTAGACATTAGAGACTTTCAAGTAAGTTTAAAAATCTAGAGTCTACTTGGAGTGTTTAACTCATGCATTTCATTTAGCTCAATGTCCGTTGTTATGTTTCCCAATTAGAAAAAACAATCATTGATTGCTGTAGACAATACAATATAAAAGCCAACACAACTGAAAATACAGGCGTTTGGATTGGCCAAGATCATAAAATTGCTGCGCTAGGTGTGCATCTTCAACGTTATGTAAGCAGCCATGGTCTTGCTTTAAATTGCAATGTTGATCTTAATTGGTTTAACCATATTGTCCCATGTGGACTAGCCGAAAAAAACGTGACGTCTATTTCTAAACAAACAGGAATTGATATCACAATAGATCAAGTAGTACCAAATATGGTCAAAAGCTTTGAGCGTTTGTTTTCAAAGGAAATGGTTCTTTTGGATCTGGATGACGTTTTGACTAATGAAGAAAAAAAAGAAGTTATAGGCTATTGAAAAAAAAAAAAAAAAAAAGACAAAGCCTTATAAACAACCTTCATATCCTTTTACAAGGGACTCCTCCTTTTAAATTGTGCGACCATAGAGTTTTTATTAAAAAAAAAAAGCATATACGTACATATACACATAAATGTTTGTGTTATGCTAGCTCAGATAAATAAGAGTCAAGGCTTTGATCCCAGTTTGTAGGGTTTGAATAGAACCCAAATAAGTTGTTTTCTTCTTGTTGAAGATCACTGGGAAAAAGTAAGGTTTCATTGTCATCGGATAAGCCACAACCATCAAAGATGTCTATTTCCAAATAGTTAGTAACAAGATAATGTCAATGCAATTAATTCGTTACCTGTGACATTGAAGTCTTGGTTATAGCCTAAAGAAGACGGACTAGGAAATATAGACATTGTGTCATTATCGTTTTGTACAGATGAAAGGGAGTTGTCTTGAGATGGTATAGGTGAATGAATAGTCATGTTGGCAAAGCTTGGTAATGCAGGTGATTGAGTTGTTTGAGGGGGCCAACCGTGGTCAATTTGCTCTTTTGAAGCATAAGGTGCAAGCATTGGTTGTTTGGTTTCAGACGGATGAGATTGAATTAGTTTATCACGAGCCGCCTTTAATCGTTCTACCAAAACAACTTTTTTGCCAGTAGTTAAAAGCCCTCGCTCTTTTAACATTTCCTTTAGTTCAGCCACTGTCACATCGTCGAAGTTGACATGAAGAAGTTGCTCCTCTAATTTTTTTTGTGTTTCTTCTGGGTCCAAAGCTACAGGTTTTGGCTGAGGTTTTTTGGGCGCTCTTTCGATAGCCACGGGAGGGACTTCAATTTTGGGAGCTTTGGAGGTATGTTGTATGGGTCGAGGATCTGTAACCTGAACAGGCGCAAAGACAACTGGATTGTTTTGTTTGTGATTCCTTCCATGAAATACAGGAGGTAAAGAAGAAGACCTTCGACGCTTGGTATGCTGTCTTAGTTTTTTGCCCAATTCAATATTATAATTTTGTACTTCAGGGAAAAAACGAACATTTTGCTGCTGTTGTGTCGGAGATAGGCGAGACTCAATGGAAGAACCAGTCGAGATGGGTGAAGATGACTGTAGAGGATTAGTAGAAGTAGCCTTGGCTCCAGGTTGAGCGTTGACACTAAGGTAGTGGTGATCTAGCCATGTCATTTCAGGTGTAAATTCTATATTCTATAAATACAATATGGTGAGAAACGATGGTTACATACAATTAAGTAAGTTACACTTTTATCTATAGTATTGAAAGGATCCTCTTCTTCTATAATTGTTGGTTCGTTTATCACTTTGTTTAAATAAAGCGGATTGATTGGCAAATCTACAGAAGAACTACGTCGTCTTTGAAAAGGTGGTGGACACACAGATGGTGGTTTTTGGTCATAGCTCATAAAAGACTCCTGTCCTGGCGTCCCCCAATCAATGCTTGTGAAGGAAAAAGGCTTTTGTGTTGCCCAATAGTCGTTTGATTCCATGTTGAGTCGTTTTTGTAATAAAATGAAAATGAAAAAATAAGGAAGAAAAAAGGACAAAATTTTATTTTGCATGGTTTTATTTTTTTAAGCTTAACTTTTCCTTTTTGAGAATAAGTGGGGTGTACAGTATCACTCTCTGCGTTTTTTGTACATCTTTATAAATATATATATATATATATGTGTGTGCATGTGCGTATGTGTGAGAGTACATGTAAGAATGGACAAAAGCATGTAATTTTAGATCAAAACTTATTGTGAAAAGTTGAATGTTTGTTACAAAACAAACTTCGTAATGAAATATTTTTTTTGTTTAAAGACGTCATATTTTTTATTTAAATTGTGTACTATTTTACTTTGTTTTAGTGAAGATCGAAAATCATTAATAAAAAACTTCAAACTTCACCACATGTGTTACAATTGCTTCCGTTTTATAAAAAGTTTGTTTTTTATTATTATTTAAGCATCTGCGAAGCCTTCTGTGCTTCAATACCGGCGGCGCCCGTACAATACGAGTTTTTAACATTCGATCTGCAGCACTTATACCCCCAAGTTCCTTCGGACCAATAAGACCCCCATGTAGATACATGATTATTGATGAATACTATTGAACCTACATTAGATATTTCTCCTTAACTTTAATTAACTAACCGTCTTCTTCGTATTTAGACTTGGCTTTGGCTCTCTCTTGCCCTTTAATTACTCTGCCTGTTCTCGAGTACTCTACATAGTTTTCAGTTTGTGCTAAAAGAAGTTCTTTGGGTGGTGCTTCCAAATATTCCTCGCCACCATATTTTTCAAGGATACTCTTTTGTGTTGTATCTCTCACTTCATCTTTCTTTGACTCGTATTGCTTGTGTAAAATAGCCACTTGGGTAGGATTGGCTTGAAGATGTACCTCGTTGCCTCTGTCTGCTGCTTGCCATGCAAACATCTGTACTTTAGCCATTTCAGGTGCATCCCCAGTATATCTCACAAAGTTGTCCCCTGAATAATCCAATCCATCCTTATTGTCTTTCAATGGGTTTTCGCGCATTGAACGTGTTTTAGGATCATAGAAAGCAGATTCGGGGTCCAGATTATAAAGATATTTGGCTGTATCTTCACGAATTCTTTTAAATTGTAAGTAAAAAACTTTTTTGTTTACTGAAATGACCATACCTTAAATTACGAATTGTTGTTCTTGTCTTTTGGTTGACATGCTGTCCAGGCATATCAGCTCCATCTGCGTATTTGTCGTCATCATCCTCATCCTCATCATCAGATATGCCAACGATTTTCTTTGCCTCTGAGGGTGTAACTTCCTTGTCTAATTCAGTTGTTTTGACTTTTCTTCTAGCTTCTTCTATTTGATTGTACTCTTCAATAACTTTATCGTGCTCTCTAGGATCATAGCCATTCCATCGATCTCTTTTTTCATCCCAATCAAGCTCAACATTTTGAACAATTTCATCTGCTTTAATGTTCTCTCCTGACCACTTAGCCCCTTTTTTACGAGGTCGCTCAACACAATCTTTCGTCTTATGAGTTATTGCACCACAGTTTTCACAGGCTCCTTTGCGGTATTTTGTAGCTGCCGGTCCCTAAACGTAAGATGAGCCTATGTTGACTAAAAACAAAACATTGCCTGTATAGAATAAGAAACTTTACCGCTCTTTTGCCCCTGGCATACCAATGATTGTCTTCCGCTGTAAATTTGGCCACACTGCGCTTTTCAGGTGCTCTCTGATGTTTGAGTGAAACTTTGCCTGTGTCCACATACCAAGGCGCCTTTAACATGAACTGTGGTGTGTGGGGATTGATCTCATTTCCTTCGTCATCTATTTCAGCAGGTGCTGTACCCGCTTTACGAGCTGCATCTAAATCTTTAGCCTGTCTGTACTCTTCTTTTGTGAGTCTGCTTTGATTCATTGAAAAATAAATAAAAGAAGCAGAGTTGTTTTTTTGCTAGTCACGTCATTTGTAAAAAAAAAGTTTTAAAATAGCTTTGTTTCTTGTTTTCTTTTTTTTTTTTCACTTCAACTATGGTGGCAGACGAAGAAATTAAAAAAGTGACAGAAAGTTTAGAAAGCACTCACATTGAGAAAGAAGAATCTCAAGAAGAGACGCAAGAAGATAATAAGGAAGAAGGTACTGAGGTGGCAGCTAAAAAGAAAAAGAAAAACAACAAAAAGAAAAAGAAAAATGCCCCAAAAACACAGACAGAACCACCTACTGTGCCCGTTTCCAAAATCTACACTAATAAGATCTACCCCTTGGGTGAATGCCACGATTATATTAATGAGTAGGCAAAACTTCAAAAATATATGCATACTGACTTTTTTTTGCATAAAAAAGCAACCTGTGGAGAACAACTAGCGAAGAAAAGCGTGCTGAAGAAAGGTTGAAAGAAGAAGACTACAACGATGTTCGTAGAGCTGCTGAGGTTCATCGTCAGGTAAAGATTTGCTGCTTACTTTAATAAGGTCTTTAAACTAATTTTATTATTAGGTGCGCGCTTATGCTCAAAAAGTAATTAAGCCTGGCATGTCCATGATCGAAATTGCGGAGCTTATTGAAAACGGAACTCGTTCACTTGTAGAGGAAAATGGTTTCGAGGCTGGTATAGGCTTTCCCACAGGTCTTTCAATCAACCACTGTGCGGCTCACTATACTCCTAACGCCGGAGACAAAACTGTTCTAGCTTACGATGATGTTCTAAAGGTTGATTTTGGTGTTCATGTCAATGGCAGAATTGTTGATTCTGCCTTTACAATGAATTTCAATCCCAAGTTCGATCGACTAGTAGAAGCTGCTAGAGAAGCCACCTATGCAGGTATTAAAGAAGCCGGTATTGATGTTCGATTATGTGATATTGGTGCAGCTGTTCATGAAGTATATGATTCCTATGAAATTGAACTTGATGGAAAAACCTATGATATTAAACCAATTCGCAATTTGAATGGCCATACAATTGAACCTTATAAAATACATGCTGGCAAAACGATACCTATTGTAAGGGACTCAAACGATGAGACAAAGTTAGAAGAAGGAGAGCAGCTCGCTATCGAAACCTTTTGTTCTGTAAGTGTTATATCTCGCCCCATAAAAGTAGCAGCAGTTTTAACTTTCTTTTTTAGACTGGCCGCGGTTTGGTAATTGAAGATGGAGAATGCTCTCACTATGCCAAATCTACAGAATCCGGATTTGTTCCGCTACGTTTAGCCAGAGCAAAGACCTTGCTTAATACTATTACTAAGAGTTTCGGTACACTACCTTTCTGTAGAAGATATTTAGATCGTATTGGCGAGGAAAAGTATTTGATGGGATTACGAAATTTGGTAGACGCTGGTGTAGTGAATGCTTACCCTCCTCTCGTTGATACAAAAGGATCTTATACAGCCCAGTTAGAACATACGATTTTACTCAGACCCACATGCAAGGAGGTAAACACACATAATTACAACTTTGGATATATGTTTAATATTATTCATAGATTGTCTCGAAAGGAGACGATTATTAAAAGGAAAAAAATAAAAAATAAAAATCTTGGAAGAAGCGTGTGCACGTATGTTTTATGTACAATATGAAACTAGTTTGTTTTTGGCTTTTTGGCCATTCTATTATCTACTTCTTTTCTTTCTGAAAATTCTTTACGTTTAGACCAACCGCTTTTGATGTCTGTAATGTGTTCTATCAGCTATTTAAAATATTAAAAACCTCACTTTTTTTAGGTGTTTAGCACTTACCTCCTCTTTAGATACTGCATCGCCTATACTTTTTAGCACGTTATCCACAACAGATTGGAAATTTCCCTCGAGTTTGTCGTCTCTATATCTCATAAATCTCCAAGGAGATTTCAAATTCAAATCTTCCTGTACTTGAGGGTCGTAGTTGCATTCTATAATTTTTCCATCCATATATTGTGGATTGCTTTTACCAAACTGTTCTCGCCATTCCTGTTCTGTTATTCCTAATTCATCAAAGTACTTGTAACCTCTTTCTCCTTGCCACACAAGTAATTCAATTTTAGGTTTTGCCTTAAAATCTTTGACGCCCGGTAGTGATGAGCCAGGAAAGAGAAGAGATACTTTGAAATCAATGGAGTTCTCGTTTAACGGCTTCCATTTGAGCCTACGATACATCTTAAGTTGGTTCTGCCACCTATTTACTTAGCTTTTTTCGTACATTTTCTTGCATGTTCCTAAAGAATAAGGAGCATTGACGGCTGTAAATATCAATCCATCATTCCCATGCTTTAGTTTTGGTATAATTTCGTTAAACACTACATCTAAATGATACGTAAACTGTTGCTCTTTGAATTCAACTCTAAAATACAAATAAATAAGATATCCATCTTTTTTTTTTTTTTTTTTTTTTTTTTTTTTACAAAAAAGGTTGGTATTTTAGCATGTGTGGGTTTTTTCTAATCATTTCTTGATGAGGACGAATAATTTCAGATTTCAAATACTATATTGACAATTAAGACTGAGCCTTTCATTTCTATATCTTACACCTAGTCTTTTGATTAATACGCGATTGACCAAGACATTTTTTTCAATGCATAAACAGTCGAATAATAAAAATCTCAGTTGTGTCTATTTAAAAAGGAAATAAAAAAATAAAAAAAGGTCTCATTAGCGTTGTTACATGCATGATTTTCGTGTATGCTTTACGCTTCCATCTGCTTCTTTATCCAATACAAATTCCCCATCAATGATGGTGTTATTCAAGCATTTTCGAAAACTTGGATCTGATGGAATAGGGAAGCGGAAATTACGCAGAACATAAAAGTTGTTTTTTCTATCAAACTAGGTAAAAGGTAATGAGCATACAGAATGTAAGTGAGCTACAAGCATACAAGGAATACTTCAGGTTCTTTTTTGTCGTTCATAGTTAATAAAGCAAGACATCTCACGCCGTCAGACTTTTCAGCAACATAGTAACTACTTTTGCTTTAGTTTTTTTTTTCTTTTTTGTTTTGGGAATCAAAGATAAAAAAAAACAGGTTGTTGTATCTACTCTTCTTTTTCAATTTCTGTTAAGTGATCCGCGCCGAAACTGACAGGCTGTGCACCTGGGAATCTAAATATGAAAGAAATTAAAGGAAGCCATGACAACCCAAAGCACGAGGTTCAGGGTGATAGAATTACTTGTAGCTATCTAAATTGAGAAGAGAAGCCACTTTAGCTTTCAGGTGTCTATTGTCTTTAACATGCTCTCCTGGAATGTCGGGAACAGTTCCAAGCATAATGTAAGAGTGAAAAAAATGCAAAATTTTAATTTTTAGATCCAAAAGAAAAAAACCCTCGGTTGTCCAATAAAAATCGCAGCTTTTTGGCTTTCTTTGTCTCGCTCTTGACAGCACAGAATACAATGCTTCCAAGAATAAGGTCCCGTTTTATAACACAATCTATACAAAAATATATAGCCTTGGCTTCGGAAACATTAGATAAAAGTTGATAGCCAATTTTATGGACACTGCATAGATAGCTTTGGAGTTTTAAAGCAATAACTATTGATTCTTGAAGTTTTGTACATGTATATATACTTTGCGTTGTACCTCTAGCAATTATCATGCGCGTTGTTTGCGTTTTCGCAAAAAAGAAGTTGTAAAGGTGATTTTTGAAAATGCACTGTATAGTCTGTTTACTTACTCAAAAACTTTAAATACTTTAAAAAAAAAACTACTGAAATCGTAAATTAGATAGTAGTGTACCGGAGCTGATACAGAAATCGTTTTTCATCGTCATAGACTAAATTAAAAATCCATTGTAAACAATTTAATTTTTGAAAGTAGCTATTCAAGAAACTGCTATATGTCTACCCAATTTTATTAAAGTTGAAATATAACAGTGATCAAATAATTTTTAATACTGTATGCTTTTTAAATGGCTTCAATTTCAAACAAAACCAACCTAATCTTGGGCATCGCAGATTAACACAAAAGCATATTCCTTTGATTAGGAAGATCGTACCTCCCTTTACCGCGACTTCTCTTTACTGAGCGTAACACCATGCCTATTGTTTAAAACGCCTATTTGTTGTATGAGGTTGCACATTAAAGAAAAAGTGCACGTTATAGATCGTCGTTATCCTGCAACCCTTAAGTAATTGGTAATAGAAAAGCGAGTTTTGTCACCTTAATGTCATAGAAAAAGCTAAAAAAAAAAAGAGGGGGGAGGGCTTTGATACAGTAATAATGTATGAACCGCTTTTTCGCGAGTAAAGCCTTTTGAATACAAAATATTAATTAAGCTGAGCCATGGAATACAATTTGTAAAAAAAAATTCTTGTGGCCTTGTAAGAACTGATATACGTACAGCTTATACTAACATGTCGCAACGCCTTCCAGTTAGCTTCAGAATAGTAAGACTAGTTCGGTGTAAAAAAATCCATAGGAAATACGAAGATTGTCATAAAACCGATCTCGCATTTAAACTTATTCTAAACTAATAGTCCAACACAATTTCTTAAGTTTTCTAGAAAAAAAAATGGCAAGTTTTTTTTTTCATAATGTATTCGTAGACATTTTAGTGACTGATGTATTACTGAAAATTATAACGACACGGTAAAGAGTTTTTTGTGCTTTTCGTCTATACATGATATGTATCTTTCGCAAAATATATAAACAAGGTATACCATTCAACATGTGTATTTTTTGCCAAATGTATAAAGAAGGTATACCATTCAACACACTTTAAAAAAAATACTGGTTTTGCTCAGCAATCGGGAGTATTTTGACTCATAGTGTAATGGTAGCATATTTTAAAAGCAGATCACATGAACATACACACAATATAAAATCAAAACAAGAAGTAGTGGGATATTTTTTTATACTATCAATCTATTATGAGCGATTCAGAAAACATAATTCCATCTCATATTTTAAACCCTGGTCATGTTAAACACTTAGAAGCAATAACTTCGTTTGACCCTTCTTTGATTACAGTTGACTTTCTTCGTCAAGCGACCAGTATGCCAGCTGGTGAACTTCCTGCTGTTGATGTTTCAGTAAAACAACTAGAAATTCCAGGAGAAGAAGGTGTAATAAATGTTGACTTATACAGACCCAACTGCGTCAAGCCTAGTGCTACTATTCCAGTACTAATTTATATGTAAGTATTTATACGATAAAGCGAATACTTATGCAAATCTAAAATAAGACCAGGTGGAGGATGGTGTCTACCCCCACAAAATATGCACTCATTTACAGTCAGCAAAGTACGTAGCGAACGAGCTTCGAATACAGTGGTTCTAATTAATTATATCTAGCTTGCAACTGAAAGTAAATGTGCTGTGATGTTTGTTAATTACTCGTTGAGCCCCGAAGTAAAATTTCCGGTAGCTCTAAATCAGTGTTTCTCTGTTCTTACTTGGATACTAAACACCGAAAATGCCAGCAGAATTTCTGTTGACGCAAGCCGTCTGGCTGTTGCTGGGGATTCTGCTGGAGGAAATCTAGCTGCTGCTTTAATGGGTATAAAAACATCAGAGACAAAAGAGTAATAAGTACTAACATTCTTGTTTTCTTCTTAGTTCTTGCAAAGCAACACTGTATCCAAAATGCTGTCAAGTACCAACTTTTATTTTATCCTGTTCTCGACGCAACATGGAATACTGAGTCTTACAGAGAATATGGAGATAAGGGCTACTTCTCCAGCTTGCCTATTGTCAAGCTATTTTGGGAGCATTATAGGTCAAGCGAAAAAGATGAAGAGAATCCTCTTGCATGCCCTTCGAAGTTCAAAGACGAAGATCTCAAAGGTCTTCCACCTGCTTTTATTGTTACATCACATGTAGATGTACTTCGAGATGAAGCAGAAGAGTATGCTCGCAAACTAATGATAGCCGGTGTACCTGTATCCTCTATGAGAGTAATGCATGCTATGCATGGATTTTTATCTGTCTATTCGCTTTTATGTGAAGAGACATTTTCTGTTATAGATTCATCCGCTGGAATTTTGCGTAGACTCTTTGGACAGTAGAGGTTTTACTCTATATATTTTCGGGCTTCTGACTACTTTTCTTTATTTTTTTTCAAAAAGCTCCATCACCATATAAATATTTAATAAAAGCGCTGACGTTTGAAAATAATAAATGCAGCTTTAGATGGGGTGGCTTTGGTTCAGTAACCGCCTTTGTTATTTTTCTGATGTCTCGTGGTACCCCAGTAAATACGAAAAGGACATGTATTGAAAATTTTTCGAGCATGGCTCGACCAAAACAGTTCTGCAGAAAGCATCGTTTTTTGAATTA
Organism: Sporodiniella umbellata; assembly: GCA_025677835.1. NCBI lineage: Eukaryota > Fungi > Mucoromycota > Mucoromycetes > Mucorales > Rhizopodaceae > Sporodiniella > Sporodiniella umbellata. Next base: position 16,710 of record JAIXMR010000039.1, read on the forward strand.
GATATGCTCTTAGATAAACCCTACAAGTATAACGTTGTAATATCTGTTTTAAAAAAAAGATACAATCCTTGGTTGACAAGGCCAGGAAATACATTGGACGTATTTACTCTCCGACGGGAAACCAACAAGACGGGCTAAAACATGTAAATCAAGAAACTGTTTTTTTTTAATGCTTTTATTATAGAAATCTATAATGACCAGCAATGACCAGGAGGATTCTACACCTCTTAAAGATATGAAAACGTTTGAGAAATGGCGGCAATCGTTACAGTATATAACAGGCTTAGGAATGACTCCACAGGAAGAACAAAACTTTAAAAAAAAACTAGATCAGAACTTAGAAGAGTATCAGTGCAAAACTTGTGAGATATGGAAAGAAAATTTGTTGAAAAACAGTAAATACATCTAAGAAAAGAAAAGCAACGACACTATGATTGACTCTTAAACTTTTTTTATAAAAAAAATGTGCAGGTCCACCTGTCAGATTTATGGTAGATGAGCTAGAAAAGATAGGGACTAAGGTTACTAAGGAAGACTTTACTTGTGTACCTTGCGATCCAACTAGATCAGGAGGGTTTTCTCCAGAAGGAATTATACTCTGTCAAAACACGTTACCGGAAAAGACTATGCAGGAAACTACAATGGTTCATGAAATGGTTCATTTATATGATGACACAAAATTCAAAGTCGACTGGACAAATCTAAAACATCAAGCCTGTAGCGAAGTAAGTTTGCATCTATATACGTAGAAATTGCTTAAAAAAAAAAAGATTAGAGCATCAAGCCTGAGTGGAGATTGTAGATGGACAAGGGAAATGAAAAGAGGATTTTTTACCTTTACTAAACAACATCAAGCTTGTGTTAAAAGGAGGGCCATTCTCTCGGTCGAACAGAACCCCCTTTGCGAAAGTAGAGAGGATGCTGAGCGTGCAGTTCAAAGTGTATTTGATAGTTGCTTTGCTGATACTAGACCTTTTGACGAGATATATTAGCTAGAAATAAAAGTTGTTTAACATTTAGAATATGTTATACACAATCTTTTTTTCTTGAAATAGGTGTGGACTGGCGCCTGGCAGCTCACAATTCCCAATTTCTTTATCAATCTATATCTTTCTAAACGCATTTTTTTGAGTAGTTGAAAAAAAAATAGTGCTGAATTGCTCATGAATTGAAAGAATGCAATGTTGGCAACTTGAAAAATCACACTGTGAAGACAAGCTATGAAAAAACTCTATAAAAACCGAGTTTTTGATCGCAAATTGTCTTAAGCAACAGTACTTGAGAGCCTACTATTAGTTTGAATTCTTTGTTTTTCCTTGACGTTGGAGACGAAGACCGAAGGTTGACTGTTGAATCATCTGCTAATGCTTAGAATTTTAGTGAAGAGTAGAAGTTTAAAGTACAAACATTCTTCGTGTATATTTCAATAATTTGCTCAAGGCCAAATGGTTACTGGCAAACGAACAAAAGAAATCTGAAAGAACAGAAAAAATTTCGGTCCGGTCTTGGTTAGCTTATCAAAGCTTCGAATATAAAGTGTACATCAATCTCAAGCTTGGCTCATTTTCATTTAAGCCAAAGTCGATTTATTGAAAATAAGTGTGTTTAAAAATAGCTGCTCATTAAACCGTCCTACTCAGAAAGGGTCCGACGCGCGATTTGTTTTTTTACCCCTTTCTTAAGCTTCTTTTTTCTTTCTTTTTTCTTTTTTTTAAAAACACTGAATAATGAGTAGCCCTTATAGTACCGAAAATATTCAGCTCAAGTTAAAGGAAGCAGTGACTCGACTTGATGGCGAACTTGGCAAGTTTAAGTATGCTAATGAATTTGAACGCAGAACAGGTGTACCTAAAAGCTATGTTGCAATGGGTGCTGCTGGTCTTGGCTTTGTTATGATTTTCTTCAACATTGCCGGACAACTCTTAACCAATTCCATCTCTTGGGTTTATCCTGGTAGTTTAAGCAGAGGAAAACAGCATTTTACAAAGTTCTTATTAATTTTATATTTTTATAGCATATGCCTCTTTCAAAGCGATCGAATCTCCTAGCAAAGAGGACGATAAGCAATGGTTGACATATTGGACTGTTATTGGATTTGTTCAAACTATTGAATACTTTTCAGACATATTACTTTACTGGTTCCCCTTCTACTATCTTTTCAAAACCATCTTGGTTCTCTACTTGGCCTTGCCCCAATTCAGAGTAAGTTAGGCATATTGTGACGCAAAAGGAAATATTAAAACCCTCCTTTTTTAATTTGTAGGGTGCTGAAACTCTCTATGCCCGCTTTTTGCGTCCCTATTTGCTTGAGGCTCAGGTTGATATTGATGCACGAGCTGAAAAGTTAAAAGAAAAGATCAATGGCGTTTTTGCATCTGAAAAGGCCGAGTAAGAAAAACAGCGACATAAAAATCCACCAACCGAGCAATTCAAAATCGAATAAACAAAAAATAAAAAACTTTCAAACCGATTCTTAATCACATACAAAACGAAACTGGATGTTTTCTGGTATTATAAATAGGTGCAAACCAAACCACTAAGATACAGCTAGAACATACATGATTGTATATATCATAGTACATGTACCGAAAATAAGCCGTCAATAAGTTTCTTCTGGAAACTCTTTTGTTTTGTAGTTTATCCAAGCCCTGAGAGTCGCCGACAGTAGAAGTGATTGGCTATAGGAAAAAAGCGGCTTATATACCTACCAAGAACAATCTCAATTTTATACATGCAGATGTATACAGAAACAGATTGCATTTTATCTATAAGATGTTTTTAATCGTTTTTATTAGTGCTGTTTTGAGGGAATATTGTAGAATCATAAAGGATGGAAAATATTTACTTAGACATAACTTGCTCTATGTTAGAAACAAGTAAAAGTAAATTAAAAAAAAAACAAAAAAAAATGGATAAACGAAAAGGGCTCAAGTTTTAGTTTAATCTTCAAATATTGCTCAAAGGTTTTGGCGTTTGTTCTTTAACATGATTTTTAAGCTTCCGTAATATTTTTTTTAAAAAAAAAGTAAACCGCGGCCCAAACATTAGTTGCTTTTGTTGAATACAAAAGTATATCTGTGATATCGTTGCCATACCATTACTGACCTATGAATACTAGTAGAGCATAGCACTCGTCACTGAGCCACAGTTTTAAGTCTGTGTCTGTTCATCTGTTTGTTGGATCGTATCCATGAAAAAATTACCTGGTTAGTTAATAGTTATAGTTGATAAACAAAGGAAAGTATTTATTTTTTCAAGTGTGTTTAAATGCATATTTCTAGAGTATAAATGAAGGTCAATTTACGGAAAAAATCTACCATTTGTTTCCTCCACGAAATCTGTTGCCACCTCCAAATCCACCGCCACGGCCACCACGGAAACCTCCTCCACCACGGCGACTGCCGCCACTGCCACCATAGGATGTTTGAACCATAAGTTGAAGATTAGGATCAATAGGTTGGTTCGTTTGATTTAAAATGTCAACCAATTCACGGGCTTGGCGAGCATTATCGGCGGTGAAGTAAGTAAACGAGTGACCGGTATTTCCGCCTCGTCCAGTACGACCTACACGATGGATATAATCTTCAATGTTGGTAGGGAAGTCGTAGTTGATAACGTATTTAACGTCCTTGACATCTTAAGATTAAAGTTAGTACAGAAATCGAAAAAAAAAAGGAAAAGAAAGAGATAAAACAAAACAAAGTACTGCTACAAAACGTCCTTCTACAAATTCAAGAGAAAGACATACCTCCTAAATCATTGATGCAACAAGAGAATTAACAGGTCCCAAGAGAAATAAGAGATGTTCTCCTAGTCCACAATTGACCAGCTCACAAGCAAAAAAAAAAGGAGAGAGCTGTATGCCTCATCGCTTTTTTTCTTCTAAACAAGCGATCGTTTTGTTCTCTGTGTCAAGACTGATTGCATCGTTCTGTAACAATAATAAAAAAAAAACATGTTGTATACACAAAAGAAATCATTCCCTTTGCGTATTTATACTTTTTTTTTCGCTTTTGTTTTCCTTGCTACACTTATCTCTCTTTCTGTAATAAAAAATACACGTACCGATACCACGGGATGCTACGTCTGTAGCAACCATTATAGGGTGTCCGCCAGAACGGAATTGGTTGAGTACCCAATCACGCTCGTTTTGTTGTTTGTCTCCATGAATAGCCAAAGCAGGGAACCCATCTTGACGTAAGAAACGAGTAATATCATCTGCTGTTCTTTTAGTACTAGTAAAAATGATGGTTTTTCTTTCGTTCTCAGGTTGTTCCATGATACGTTCTAGCTGAACAATCAACCTAAAATTTTAAAATGAAAATTAAAATCTCTGTATAAATTAAAAAGTATAACTACTTACTTTCCACGTTTTTCTTGCTGTGTACAGACTTCCACACTTTGAGAAACATTGTTTGATGCACTCAAAGAGAGCGACCCAACAGTTACTTGAATATATTCTTTGAGATATGAATGGGCCAAACGTTCGACACTCTTGGGCCAAGTGGCACTCCACATAAGGGTTTGTCTGTCAGGTCGGATTTGATTAACAATTTTTCTGATTTGAGGTTCAAATCCCATGTCAAGCATACGATCAGCTTCATCCAAAACAAGATATGTGACCCGTTTTAGGTTAGTTTTTCCAGCTTCAAGCATATCAATTAAACGACCTGGAGTGGCAATACAGATTTCAACACCATTGATTAGATCTCTGATTTGAGGGCCACGAGGAGTACCACCATAAAGACATGTGTTTTTAATTCTAGAGGTTGATCCAAACTTGTCACATTGCTCCCGAATCTGGACAGCAAGCTCACGAGTAGGAGCTAAAACTAAAACAATAGGTCCGTCCCCAGGTTGAAGCAAAGGCTGTGCATTGATGTGAACGATTGCAGGTAAAGTATAAGCCAAAGTCTTACCAGAGCCAGTTTCAGCTACACCAACTACATCGCAACCGCTCAAAGCCATTGGCCAGCCTTGACATTGGATTGGGGTAGGACTGTCAAAACCAAGCTTGGAAAGCTCCTGCATTACGTATGAGGGAAAGTTGGCTTCCTCAAAGGTCTTGATAGGTTTAGGTACATTGTATCCAGTAACATTCATGTTAGCAGCAGCTCTAATAGCTTCAACTTCTTCAGCATTTCTTTTAGCTACATTTTCATGTTCTGTATAAAAGTTTTTCTCAAACTTGGGAAGAGAAGCTGTGCTCCAGTCAATGTCTTGTAAACCAGGATTTGATTGACCTCCACTTTGGTATCCAGACCCTTGATAGCCTCCACTTTGACTACGATATCCGCCGCCATAGCTACTAGTATTACTGCTACGGTAGCTACCACGATCACCACCACTATTGTAACTGCTTCCATAGCCAGCATCACTGCTTCCTCCGTAACCTCCACTGCCACCTGAAGCGCTGTTGCTACCGTAGCTGGAACTGTGGTTGCCACTTGAGCCGTATTGACCACTGCTGCCTCCATAGCTACCGGTACCGTGAGAGCTACCACCATAGGAGCTGTTACCGTGAGAGTTGCTACCATGAGAACTGCTGCCATGAGAGCTGCTGCCGTGAGAACTGGAATGACCAGATTTGCCATGATCACTTGATCGATAAGAAGAGTATCCGCGGCTATCGGAGCCATAAGAGCTACTTCCGTAACTTGAGGAACTATACAAAAAATTATGAGTGGTTCATTTACATAGTAATACAATCATAAAAATGGTTATATCAATATTACGGTCTACTAGATCTTCTTGGAGATGTTTCTCTATGGTCGCGATAACCACTTCCACCTCCACTTCCTCTGCTTGAATAGCCGCTTCCACCTCTGCTGCTGGCTCCGTATGAAGAAGATGAATATGACGACATTTGGTTTACAAGTTAGATTAAGAAAAGAAAGGAGTAAAAAAATTGAGTGTTCAGCTGTATTTATGATTAAACGAGGCCGTCTTACCCCAGCCACTGGTTTAAACCAATCAGAGCTAGAAGATTTTAGGGCACAAGAAAACACTCATCGTAATTTTTTGAATCTACTTTACACTTCAGGTGACAACTTTTTTTGTTTTCTAACAATGCTTAGAAATGTACACAGTTACGTATGTTTTTTCAAAAAAAAATCGTTAAAAAAGGAGAACTTAAGTATAATATATACATTTAATAAGTATATATATATATACATTTATACACTCACGTATATTCATACAAGCACACTTTTTCTTTTGCAACTGTTCTTTATTAGTTGTCTTCAAACGAAGTGCTAAGTTAAAAGAAATGGGGTTGAAATGTAATTTTTTAAAATAAAAAATGTAGAGGCATAATGAGATCCATAATAACTTCAAAAGAAATAAACAAACTCTCTAATGTAACCCGATATAGGGTTTAAAAGAGGAGTATGTTATAAGAAAAAATAGGGATCTTCGTAAGAAAAAGTATAACATGTAGAAGTGCAGAGAGCAACGGGGTATCAAATAAATAAATAACCTGTGCTAGTAACAAAGAGGGAGAAGATTAGTTGAGAAAAAAAAGAAAAGCGTACAATAGTTGGATAGTAAAAGGAAAAACAAAAAACAAAGTAGTATTTTGTTTTTAGATGTTGACTTGATACATTCTTTCAAGAGCTTGCTTTTGCAAGACAGACTCTTGAAACCTATACATAATGTGAGTGCTCAGTTTATTAAGTCAAAACTATAACCTACTTTCGCAATTGTTCGTTTTCGTTCATCATACGTTCTAATTCAGCCAACAAAGAGGTCTGGTTTCTTTTCAAGTGTTGCAAGTGTTGAACAGCTAGTAAGAGGATGAGGAAAAAATACATGACATTTTAACGTATACAAAAACTTATTTCTTACTTCGGTGCAAAAGAGCAGCTTTACTCATTTTCTTACTAACACAACCAGGCAGATGTTGGCGCAACTCTTCGAATCCATCCTTGATTTGAGCGCGGCGCTTCTGCTCAGATTGGATATGAATTTGTCTGCGGACTTCTTGAGCAGAAACACTATCAATATCTTCCTCAGAGGAAGAGTTGTTGTTGTTGTCATCATCATGTTTGTTTGCGCGTCTACGTTTTTTGCTATTTGAGGATCCATTTTCATAAGTTTCTTTTGAATATTGGTGAAACTCAGGCAAAAAAGACTCAGGCAGTTTGTTCACATTGGCTATCTTTTCGGTGATAGTTGAGTGAGGAGACAATAATGGAGGAGAAAGAGAAGATGTCATGGGGGGAGAGAGACGAGAAGAGATGGATTCAGGGCTAGCAGAGCCTTGTTGAGAGGGAACTTGAGGAGGAGGATAAACATCATAAGACATCATGACAGAGCTTTGATTCAAACTGTCTAATCCATTATCACCATAGTAAAATCCTGTTAAATACACAATTATTTCTGACGTCATTATAAAGACATATCAGTGTAAACGAACCTGAAGGGTAAAGCTGAGCGTCAAAAGACTCCAGCTTAGAAACAGTGGAGTAAGTGGTAGGCATAATGTATTCATCAAAGCCAAATTCTGATTCAATAGTGTTCATCTTGTCGATTTAGAAATTAGAGTGAAGGTAGAGAAAGGAAAGTAGTAAGGAAAGTAAAGGGTTTGTTTCTGTGATAGGTAAAGGAAAGTAGAGAAAGTTTCTTTGGTTCAATGAATGAATGAAAATAAAACCAAGGTTGTTTTCTTTTTTATTTGCGTTGTTGAGAAAAAAGTACGTAAAAAAAAAAGGCTTTTTCCCTTTTTTTTTATTTAATTACTCAAGTTGCACAAGTCCATATCTTTTTAACTTAAAGCAATTTCAACCTTTTACCCATCTTCTGCTCAAAAAGAAAACCAGCTACACACCGCACGTTTGCTATATTTTTATCGAATTGAAGGCAGAATCAGGGGAAAGGAATAAACGATGTAAATAGTTTTGGTTTTATGAAGTTCATTAAACTAATATTCTTTTCTTTTCTTTTGAGTAACCCTTCTGATATAAAAAGAGACTTCATTGGATAAATTATAGTTACACACTCGTTTTTTTCTTGCTCTGCAAAAAAGAAAAAGAACTTTAATTCATTTCAGTAGCACATATATCATCCCATTCCTGTAATATGGGCGTAATAAGACTTGGTTGGTTGATCCAAATAGAAAGCAGCGTTATTCCTTCGTCTCGGCTTTTTATGTTTGAGAATCCTTTTCTATTGGAAACCAGCGATTTTTTAGTCTCCACTTCTTGTATATACATGTTCAGTATAGCTTTCATTCGATCACCTAACACAAAAAAAATTAAATGGATAAACCTAATAATTGATGTCTGTTTGGCTTACGAAACGAATGTAATGTGCAGGTTTTATAAATAGCCTTTGTATACAAAAAATCTTCTCCGTGGACTCCTTTTGCTTGACGATAAATATCACATAGATCCTTATACTGATTTTGCATCTTATTAAGCTGCTTTTCCTAATTTGAAATACAGTGCCGTTAGTTCCTTTTAATAAAGTAGGTGGTTTTTTATTGTTATTTCTAACCATTTTCTCTATCAGGTCCAAAAGCTGACTATTATGCCTTTTCACAATTACTTGCATTTTGAGCTCAAACTTCTGTGTTATGTTTGGAAATTCCAATGTTATTAGAGGGTGCCAATACTCTATTTCGTCGACATATCTAAGTTTCTAGGCAAGTTAACAACCAACATGTGTATGTTAATTAAATTTTCAACCTTGATTGGATTACTGCATTTGAGAGTTTGTTTGCTATTGGGAAGGCGTGCGAATTTATTTCGTTCCAAGTATTTTGAGAACGTTTAAATTCCTCTATGGTTGTGCTCAATTGTCTTTGTATGGTTCCAATGTTGAACGCCATTCCGTGCTTTTTTTTTAACAGAAACTGTAAAATTAAGCCACTTCCTATTCAAGAACAATTGGTCTGAGAACGAATTATAGTAGACAGAAACCAGCGTTTAATATTTTTGGGCTGATGTGTCTAGTACAAGAATACATTTTTTTGCTAAGAAAGGTTAGTCTTCACAAAATTTAGTGTTTTACATACTTTTGCAAAATTGTTGGACTTTTTTTTTGGTGAGGCTATACAGAGATGTAATAATACTCTCTGAGTTCAGATACATTACATTTGGTATGTTTTATGTTGCTGTGACTATAAATATACAGTTTACTTGACAGATGACTTTAAAAGATAGTATTAAGCTCTGAACTTAAGCAGTTCTACCTTATATTGTGTTTAATATTTGACAAGGACAGTCCGCCGATTCTAAAGGCAAAACTACTTGCTGGAATATGGCAGTTAGTAATCCAATCTCCCGCTCGTACATATATGTACCTATGTGTATTTTTATGCTTCTTTTTTATTATTATTCTTTTGAAAAAAAAAGCCATATATATTTTGCTTTTTTGCGCAAATACAATTGATTGCCTTTAATTTCAGTTTGACGAAGCATACAGGGCATTTTTGTATACTGCTCTGTTTGTATCTAATAGAATCCTTGAAATATGAAGCTGAGATGTTACTTTTATTTTTGAAATGCGGAAGTATGATTATAGCGGTTTGATGAGAGCTCTAAAAAAGAATTCGTGTTTGAATGTTTGTGTCTGTAGCACTTAAGGCTTCATAAAGCCCTTTAATATCCAACACATCAGCAATATCAGCCATCACATAAGCGATACTGCCTTTTGAGTCAGAGAATTGTTTTTCAACGTTGTGATCCCCCAAAATTTTGTTGAGTTCCTTTAAGTGGGTTAAAAATTAATTACTTAAAACTGTTTACACTGTAATTACCCTGAGAACACCAGGTATATTCTGATGTACATGTAGCACACGAACGATGCCTTTATCGTCCTCACGAATAGTCCTTAAATCAATTTCAGGAAAATTGACCGCACTAAGGGATCTACCGTCATTTATGTATCTGGTCAAAGCTTGAGATACCTCACTTCCAATCATACTTTGCGCTTCTTCAGTGGATCCGCCTATATGCGGCGTCAGAATTACATTCGAGCATCTAAGCAACTCAGGATAGTAATCAAAAACGGGGCCGTTAAAGGCCGGCTCTTGAGGGAAGACATCTAAGGCGGCTCCAGAAAGGTGACCAGAGTGAAGGTGCTTGATTAAGGAGGGTATATGAACCACAGTTCCTCGAGCATTATTAATAAGGTAAGACCCTTTTTTCATTTGTTGAAGCTCACAATCACCAATCATGTTTTTTGTATCGTCGGTTTCAGGAACGTGAATCGAGACAAAATCAGAAATTGCTAAAAGCTCAGCTAAGCTGTCAAGGGGTTTGGCTTGCCCTAGAGGCATGATTTGAAGAACATCATAGAAGTAGACGTTCAGTCCCATAGACTCAGCCATTACAGATAGCTGAGATCCGATATGACCATAACCAATAATTCCTAACGCTTTTCCACGTACTTCATAGCAGTTTTTTGATATCTTGTTCCATACCCCTTGATGTATCTCGTTACTGCGATCTCCAAGTTGGCGAGCCAATGCGATAATCTCTCCAATAACAAGCTCGGCAACAGAGCGGGAATTACTGAAAGGGGAGTTGAATACAGCAATCTATTATGGTATGGTTAGTTTCTCAAACAAGTTTAAATACAAACAGTTACTCCTTTATTGGCAGCTGCAAGAAGGTCCACCTGGTTTGTACCAATACAAAAACATCCAATTGCCAGTAGACTTTCTGCTTTCTCTAAAATTGCTTTTGTTAACTTAGTTTTTGATCGAATCCCGATAACATGAGCATCTTTGATTTTTTTTTCAAGTTCTTCTCCCACTAGAGCTTTGGAAATTGTCTCCACCTGTATTGTATTAATATTCAGTTGTGCTCATTTAGAATCTTGTTTTCCTACCTGGTATCCTTGATCCTTAAAGATATCGGTAGCAGATTCACTAATATTTTCCAATAGCAAAACTTTAATTTCTTTTGTATTAAATGGATGAAGTGCTTTAGGCTTGCACTTGTTTAATGAGATAGAACGTATAGAGTTATTTTCTAATGGCGAATTTCTGTTGAGACCACCAATAGTAGCGTCTGGCATAGTTTCGTATGATAAAATTAAGGTACTCGGAAAAGAATATAGAAAATGACTTTTATATATCAAGCAAAACTCTAGATCTGAAACTGAAATATTCGTTATTTGGTCTTTAGATGGGCCATTTTTTTCTCCAATCTAAAAGCCATTCTGTAAGATAAGCGCAGTCATAGTATCTTATCAAAAACTGAAAGATGATCAAGTGTAACATCCTTATGTGCGTTTTTATTGAGTTTAAATATACATCGCATTTCTTCTATCATATCTTAAAGATCTTAAATACAAATGTATACATATCTATACTAGTCTTAACTAACCCCTTTACCATATTACTTCAAAAAAAAATAATTAAGAGATTGCATAAATACTCTTTTGGTGTTATGCATCTACATGGAGCGCTTTTAGTAAAGCGCCGTTCGACAACGACAGTTTTGAGGGGTTTTGAATACATTCTAGCAGCTTACATTTTTGTCCCACAGTATCTTGTTGAAACACGTAACGGTTTTTTATAGGAACACTTGTTTAGCTGTTTTTTTTTACTGAAATTAGGCGTTTTAAGTCAACATGCTAGGAGATTGTTTGCTCATACCTTTCTTTGTATCTATATATTATCATCGCTATCGTAAAGAGTTTGGTCTGAATTCCAAAAACCATTAAAAAAAGAGAAAACCATCATTACAAGCAAACCACATTATTCCTCGTCATTTATCTTAGTGAGTACATAGATAAATATTTATTTGCGTGAATAAATACTTTATGTTGTGTAATATCCCTATATCGCTAAAAAAAAAAAAAAAAAAAAAAAAAAAGAAGCTGAACTCTGGTATGCTTGCAATAAAACTAAAAGCTATCTAGCACTTTTTATGCCCTAATTCTTTTAGAAACACACTTTTAATTTCTTCGTAATATCTCGAAGCTGCATCTGCTAAATTTAACGAAAATTCTTTGACTCAAAAAACTAAAGGTATAATAAAAAAAAACGTAGCTAAAACTTCTAAACTTTTCTTCTAGTATAAAGGTATGGAGCAAGTACAAATGCTCTGATACGCAAAAGTCTATAAACAACCGAGTCTTTCTTTTTATTCATTGCTTTACCTTTAAAGCTCTGGTTTTCCTCGTAGCCAAACAACAAACATTTTTCTATGCTTTTAAACATGAAAGGGTTCTCACAATGTATGCTCTACTGAGGGACTTTGAGCAAAGTGTTACATGTAGCCAGTACTTTTCTCTATTCTTACTTTGCACACTATAAATCGCATGTTTATAACAAAATATAAACTACACAAGCCCGGCTTCAAAAAAGAAATGAAGATTTGTGTTTAAAAACCAAAATTACAGTAAACTAGCTTGGATTTATTTGCTATTTTGTGCCGAACGACAAAAACAGATAATAGGGTTCTATGGAGCTATAGATACAGTAAGCTAGTAGCTAATTTCTGGATATCAGCACAACGTTGACCCAACAATGTAGCTCAATACTGTCAATTCAATTTTGCGCTAGAATATGTAGACACGTTCTTCAAACCTTAAAGTTCGTTGTAATACCGCCTACTTGTGAAGCCATATGCCAGTTGAAGAGCAACCTTATAGAAAATATTGCATCTTATTTAAAGTTTTCTGTTTAAAATCAATAACATGAAAGACATCTTTCGTTATAGAAAACTATGTCATTAGTACGTCGATGGCCTTTCTGAGTTAGCCCTGTCTTCTTACCATAACAAATGAGAACTGTGCTAGGAATTTTTTGTTTGTATATCAGTTTTAGACTGGAATGGCAGCATCAACTCTGTAGCGATAGCTATGTTAAACACAAGGACAAAACTAGAGTCCTGCAAAACACTCCTCAACTATATACACAGACCTTCCACAGAATCACATATAAATTTCTATGTGCCTTGTGCCAAAATACCGTTTGTTTAGTAAATGCTTCCCACTGATTTGAGAGCAAAATGAGGCAAGCTTAAATAGTCCCATCTTAAAAAAAGTTTTGAACAAAACATACTTTGTACTGATATCATATAGCGCACTAGCCATCAATTTAAAAGCCAAATGTTGGTTTCTAAATAAGCATATTATGCTGTAAAAGCGATCAAAAAGTTTTGATAGAGGCAAAGGATTTAGACAAAAATTATCTTCAAATTCAAAATACAGCAAATATATCTGGATATAAAATAGTTTTCAATTGTGTCAGTCCAATTTGGAAACACTTGGCATTACTCAGAAAGACATTAGCTTATCGAGAAATTATATGAGAGAAAGCAGTACTGGCAACAATTGTAATAGGCTAAAATTTTTTATTTATAGTCAGCTTGTATATGTGAAGAGGAAAGAAAGTATTAGAAGGCTATGTTCTATAACCAATTTTGCAAAATTTTATTTAGTGGAGTTTCTTTTTGTGCAAATATAGATTAAAAAAAACCATGGATTACCCAGACTTACTTAATACAAAGCCAGCATTCACAAAACCGACTCAAGTATCTGATCCTGTAATGTTTTTTAAAAGTGTGCTTGATACAAACTTTTAATGAGGGCGGCTATGTTGGATTGAACATGTATATATTGCTTTTTGGTGTAATAATATATGATACATTATCGCAACATAATTTTTCGAAGCTCGATTGCCTTGGGATCAAACCTCATCTAAATGAACGAACGTTTATAAAAAAAAAAGTACCTATATAGCAGATTAATAAGCAAAACTACCTTTATTTTTAATAAAAATAACACTAATATGAATCCAAGCGCAATACAAGTGCCGCATCTGTTTCAGTTAGTAGATGGTTATACTCAACATAATTCTCTAGAAGTCTCAAAAAATAACACTTTATTAGTTTAGTTTGTACTTTCTATCTATTTATTGAATAAATCTCGTACAGAATTGAGCAGCTTCTTTGCTGTTCAATTACTTTTTTTCAAGTGACACTGCCGTTATTCTTACCGAGAATATGTAACTCTTGTAAACAATTTGGACCAACAAAAGTTGAATCTTTGTATCACATACACAATACCTACATCTATTTATATTTATTCCATTGGTTTAGTAGAGAAAATATATGGATCAGATACTTTGTAAAAAAAACAAAAATAAAGCTTGGGATTATCAAAATTGCTTGCTTTTGTAAACAATCTTATTGTAAATGATGTCTTTCGTCTATACCGGAATTCCTTTATTAAGAGGAGTTTGACACGATCATAAGATCACCTGCGTTTTGAACACCGAAAAAGTTTGTAAATCTGCAAAAGTACAGTTTTGCGCAAGTCTCTCTCTGTAAAGCCTGTAACCATTATCTTTTTCTTTTTTTTTAAAAAAAAATCATTTCCAGTTCAATTATTGTTTATGTTAATCAATTCAAAGCCTCATTAGCAAATATACATGTATATACCTATATATGTATATATAGATAAACGCGAAACACTGTAAATTGCTATAAAAAGCTGTTTGGGGCATTTGTTTCAAAAATAGAAACCCAATTGTTGGATTTCTCATGCCTGTAAAGACCTTCCTAGGTGCTTCTGTAAAGTGTGCAGTGTCAAATATGTTTAATTGATTCATAAATTTGTGTCAGTTAGAAGTGTTATTCTCGATAACCCTTTGATCCTTCTAGTAGTCTTTCAATGTCTCTGATTAATCCTGATCTCTAGTATTGCTCAGCTATTGTTAGTTCCGAGGAAGTCTCTTTTTTCTTGTGTCCAAGCCATACTAAAAGTTTAAACCTTCTCTACAAAGCATTTTGCACTTTTGGTGTCACCAATTTTGGCCAACTCAGATCATTTCTAAAGCAGTCTCGATCGTTGTCAATCAATGATCAATGTTGTAATCAGACAGACTCCAATGAGATTGATTTTTTATATTCCAGCAATATATGTTAAGATGGACCACTCAGATAAGAGACACAGACATTGAAGTTTGACAAAGCACAAACTTCGTTCTGATTTTGATAAACAAACGAAATGACTTAAAGGAGCTTATAATGTTTTATAACTTTCTATTTTTTGTGAACACTGCATAACCTATTGGTATCATTTAGGTAACTTTTTTAATTTCTACAATATGAAGGTAACCGTATCCGTTTCAAAATCCGAACATCTTGGCCGGTAGTTATCTAATTTGGTTATCTTTTCTTTTTGTTTTTTTTTTGGGCTGTCAATGTGATATAGACTCAATGGACTCAAAAAAGAGAAAAAGGGCAGACAGCAGCAACCGATTAAAGATTGGAAGGGCCTGTTATACTTGCAGGGCAAAAAAAATCAAGGTACGATTACTAGAGAATATGTCTTTTGATAGCTCAAAATATGTTGTTTGTTGTCATAGTGCGATGGATTGCAGCCATGCATGCAGGTAATGATCGACTTTTTTTTTTGAGGTTCATTAAGCATTTGACTTACCCTTTACTTAGTGCAAAGGTAATTGACCAAAATCTAAAAACTCATTACCAACAAATTGGATAGCCCGAGGGTTATCTTGTTCTTTCTACAAGGATGGATCTCTAGAAGTTGACAGCAATGAGGAAAGACATTCTTCATTTATGAGTCAAGAACCCTCCACTTCCAAAAAGCAGCCTAATCAACTCTCTGAATCTGCCATTTTTTTCTCTGAGAGTACAGACGAAAACCACACAAAACTGAAAAGAAAAGGACCAATGTTAGAATCAAGGGTGAGTAACATGCTTGCCTGTTTAGGAGACGTTTTGAAGAAAACCCCCTCAATGAGCGAGAAAAACCTATTAGATAAGTTATGGCCACCAGCAGGTTCGTTTGGCAATTTCATCACCTGGACAGTCGAACCTCCTTTACCGACCCGGTACTCTGGATCTATTGAAATGCCTTCAGCAAAAATACAACGTGCACTGCTTGACGTTTTTTTTAAAACAAAGCACCAAGTTTTATTGTGTATTATACCTTCTTATTTTTACGAACAGCTGGAAGTAAAGGGGCTTTTCATTACTCCGCTTATACTCAACGCTATCTATGCGCTTTCGGCTCGGTTCGTCAATTTACCTGACTGTCCAAAGCCAGATATATTTTATCACAGGGCTAGAAGATTACTAGATGATTTCATGGATGTTCCGCGTACTAGTACAGTTGTTTCAGCTTATCTGCTCAGTCTTTATGAGCCTTCCGCTGACGTCTATCGTCCTGGATCCTACCATTGTCGGCACTGGGAGTTTTCTGGACTGGCTTTCCGGATGTGTATTGAACTTGGTCTTTACGACGAAAACAATATTGATCCTGCATTAACAGACGTAGAGAAGGAACAGAGAAGGCGCATATTTTGGGCATGTTATGATCTAGACAAATTTTACAGCGGAGGATGGGAACGACCATGGATGATACAAAGCTCATTTACGAGAACACGCCTACCTGCTCCTCTACCTGAAGAGAGTATAGAAGAGCAACTCAACTTGAGAATCCTTATATACAAAATCAAATTTACTCATATGATAGAAAAAGACCTTGAGCTGAAAAATCAGAACAGATCCTGTCTAAGTGGATTTTCCGAAGAAAATATATCACAAGAAGACATTTGTCTTGTCTTTACAACGCATTTTAACAGATATATTGAGTTCTTTTACTCCTTACCTACTGAGATGATGTGGACACCAACTGTGAATGTATCAATCAGTGACATACTGCAACTTCCAAAGCCACTGCCTACCATCGCACATTTCCATCTCTACTTTCATGTTGTACTTGTAGAATTGTTAACAAAGATACCTGCTAACGATTCTAACAGGCATCAGTTAAGAGTCGCAGCTGCAACCATTACTCAACTCTCATACTATCTTTGTCAAGAACCCTCCCATATAATCAAGCTTGACTTTATCGCACATACACTTATTCATGCTATAAAAATACATATGCTTTATTTGGAAGGTCCTGACGATGTCTCAGTACGGCAGGGTTGGCTTTTGTTTTATAGGAGTATCTACTGCTTACAACAACTAAGCAAATACGTCAATATCCCGAACTGTCAGAAGTTTCTACAGCAAGTATATCATGTATATGGTATAGACATGTCTGAGCCTTTTCTGAATCCAAACGGTCCTTTTGAGAGAGAGACTGACACGAATGCTTTTGAAAATCAACCCGAAGTTTTTCAAGATCTTACAGTGGGATATCTAGGCCCTATTTTCCAATACCACCAACCCCCGGCTTATATGCAGAGTAGCCTATGGCCTCCGTCAAAACCTTCAATAAACACAGATGTCATAGTCCCTAGCCAGCTCAACAAATCCCCTGACAACATACTAAGAAGACAGGTCATAGATGCTCAAACACAACAATCAAAAACAAGTATTTACCCTTCTCAAGACGACTACGACAAAACAATGAACAGTTACTTGTAAATTGGCTTTTACTGCTATTGATGCTGAGCTCAACACAAACTAGTGGTTTGTATTGTATCGTAAAACAATAAAAAATAAGCCTTGGTGGGTCTGGGCTAACTAAAGAATACGTAAACTGGATAGTGCCTACAAATATCCTCTGTTTATTTTATCTACTGCTAGTTTTCAAGTAGCGATTGGTATAGAGTTGTGATTCTTGCAGGCTTTTAAACTGTCTCTTTAGTATTTATCTATCTTTTTTTTTTTTTGGAATTTATGTAGATTAAGCACCACACAAAATATCGAACTCACATAGCTAGATTGTTAAAAGGACTATTTGGTCTACGAGTCAATAGCCTAATAGTTCAAACTCTGATGGTTTAACAACTGTGTTGATGGTGTAAATAGTTGACTTTTACTATAAGACATACTCATAGCTATCCTCAGATTGATTTTTTTTACTCTAATTATCTATCCCTCAAATGTTGATCGGTCTCTGCTATTTTTTTCTAGTAAGACTGACATATATTCGTGGTTTACAAAGTGATGGATCGCCGATCTTTTTTTTTCTTAATAAAGTTTTATTGTGTGCCATTTTCAGCCCAAAAATAGTAATATCAGTCAGACTAGGAGAATGGAGTTAAAAGGTTAATAGTATTCAGCTATGGTGAATAGAATCGTTTCCAAACATGCTCTTTTTTTTAAGAAAAAAAAAGGAACAAGAGCTATATGCAACCTTGTTCTAAGATTCAAGTAGTTATCTTTGTGATTACTAGTACCAATAGCTATCAATTAGAAGTAGTTTTTTAACATCACTGTTCGAAAAGTGGTCAAAGGGAGATATATTAGGTTTAAATGTAACTGAGTCATTCAAATTGTGAAAAACTTAAACACAGTCTTGTATATTACTTTCCCATGCAAATTTGTATCGACATGTTTGCTATTAGGCTTTTGAAGTATATGGGGAGAGGTTTGCTGAGACGTTGTATCGTACTATTTTTTTTCTTTTCTTTTTTTGAGCCTTCTCTCTTAATTGTTACAGCACTTGCCGAATCAGCAGGACGCGCACTGTGACTTTTGAAGCAAAAAAAAAAAAAAAAGAAAAAAAAAGCGCTACGCGATTTTAGATTTTTTTTTTTCAAAAGGAAAATATACAAACACACATATCTACATGGCCAAAAGAGTCAGAAATGAGCTTGCTTTTGATTCTCTGAGATCCGTTTTAGGAGACATCCCAGAGAGCACTTGTGAGGCTCTGTTGCACAAAACAAATAACAACGTTGAGGAAGCCATTGAGCTTTATTTCACTAACCCAACATCTATTGTTACCGCAAAAAAAGCAAAGCCGATCCGATTCAACATTGGCGAGATAGTAATCACCGGTACTTCATTTAATCTCATTATCGCTGAATGTCCAATAACGATCATTAGGTTGGTCCTTATATGCTGGCAAAAGCCCGGTTCAAGAAGGAGATAAAATAGAGATAATAAAAGACAAAAAAATAACCGACACATCAAACAGAATTGTCCGGTTCAATTGTAATGGAGCAACCATTGGTCGACTACCTAAAGAAATCGCAAACTACATATCAGTCCTGATAGATTTGGATATTTGTCAGTTTGAGGGGTCTGTTGTATGGAGCCCACCACAGTTAAAAATTGGCGAAGACATAATATTAACAATACAATGCTTTGTATTGACAAGCGCCATGAAAGTTGACTCATTTATGAATGAGTTTAATCCTTCAAAAAGAAAAAAGCAAATCGGTGATGATCTTGACGAGATAAAAACACTACGGAAAACGTCGTTAATTCAAATGTTTCGAAACTTGGGTATAAACCCGGTTCGTTCGACCATTAGAGATACTTTAGGTGGAGACAGTTCATGGGATGCAATGCTGCAAAGCGTAAATACAAAAGAAGAGGCTCCTATGGAAGAGGAAGAGGATCTACAAGGGCCAGACGAGGAAGGGAATAAAGAAGTATCAGACGATCAACTCAATACAATTTACGAAAAATCGCGAATTTTTGACGACCACATTACGCCTATGCAGCAGCCGGACACGCTTTCTATACAGCTTAAAGAATACCAACAAAGAGCCCTTACGTGGATGACGAGAAAGGAAGCACTTCATCAAGACGAGTATGATATTGATATGCGTGCCATGCATCCGCTATGGGAAGAGTATTGTTTTCCTAACAAGGAATCTGAATATACCTTTTTTTATTTTAATCCATATACAGGTAATCAAAATATCAAAACGTATAATCAGATGAACTTACAGTGCATTTAATTATAGGGGAATTGAGTTTAGAGTTCCCAGAAGCTAACTCGCAAGAAAGAGGGGGTATATTGGCTGACGGTAAATAGACAGGATAGAAAAAATAGAATGAAACTAAATTTTACTCTCAACAGAAATGGGTCTTGGAAAGACAATTGAGATGCTGAGTTTAATGCACTGTAATCGGTATAAAAAAGGAGAAGAGATACCAAGGAGCGGATCTATCAAAAATTCGCCCACTAGTGTTGTAGTTTGTCCAGTATCCTTGTTAGCACAATGGCGCGATGAAATAATTAAGGGTTCAAAGCCAGGCACTATAAAGGTGGAGGTGTATTATGGAGACGATCGGTCGGCAACACTGGCAAAGCGACTATGTAAGTGGGACGGCTCTGCACCTGACGTGCTAGTCACCACTTATGGTACATTGATGAATGAGTGGTGCCAGCTTGATAAAGGCGTTCCAGAAAAAACCGCACTTTATAACATTGATTTTTGGCGTGTGATTCTGGACGAAGCTCATCAAATAAAAAATCCTGCAAGCAAGACAGCGCAAGCGTGTAGGGATATACGGGCTACCAGACGATGGGCAGTGACAGGGACACCCATTCAAAACAAATTAGACGATCTTTACTCACTAATCAGATTCTTGAAACACGAACCCTGGGCTAACCGATCATTTTGGAAAACCTTTATCACAATACCGTTTGAAAAAAAAGACCCCGCAGCAATATCGGCTGTACAGACCGTGCTTGAGCCTATTGTTTTGCGTCGAACAAAAAACATGAAGGATTCGAGAGGCCAACCTATGGTACTTTTGCCGTCTAAAACAATAGGTGTGGAATATCTTGCATTTTCACCTGAAGAACAGGATATATACGATGCTGTTTACAGTGACTCTGAGACTAAATTTTCGTATTTTTGTCAAGCCGGCCAGCTAGGAAAGAATTATGCTTCTATATTTCAGTTGCTAATAAGACTGCGACAAATTTGCTGTCACCCTTATCTTATGCTTCAAAACGCATACAAGACAGGCACCAAAGAAATTAAAAGTGAAGGCCAAGATGTGCTTTTAGAAAATTTAATTGCTGGACACTACAAAAAGCCATTCTCTCCCTCAGAAAACAATGAACACACCTATCGATTAAGCGTTTTGCAAAATCTTCTATCCATGCAACAGAATGGTATTTCTGCAACCGATTCTGTAACCAAGGCCATAACTGAGAATAGTCTTCCAGCAGTACCTGACGAGTGTCCTATCTGTTTTGAATCGCCAGATTCAATGATTGCTATGCCTTGTATGCACATGGCTTGCCGACCGTGCGTCATGGACTATTTCCAGGTAAAAAAAAAAAGAGAGAGAGAGAGAAACAAAAGACCATATGTCCCAGTTAATGACTCAAATGTTAATGTAGAAAAAAGAAAACAAAGGGCTACCAGGCGATTGCCCTTTGTGTCGGGCTGGACCTATTTTACCAAATCAACTATTAGAAATAGCTCAAGAACGTGATAAAACACAGGATACACAAAGAATAGACGTCCGTAAAGCAGTTGGTGGTTACAAACCATCCACTAAGATACGTGCCCTTATCAAGCTATTACATCAATATCAGCAAGAAGGCCACAAAACAGTTGTGTTTTCTCAATTCACTAGCTTTTTAGACCTTATTGGTGAAGCATTAGACTATGAGAAGATTGATTTCACCAGACTTGACGGTTCGCATAGTCAGGCACAAAGAGAAAAAGTGCTTTCTACTTTCTCAAAAGTAGATGCGAATGGAATCGCTGTTTTACTCATCAGTCTAAGGGCAGGTGGTGTAGGGTTAAACCTGACATGCGCAAGTCGTGTGGTAATGATGGTAAGATAATGCACAGGAGAGAGAAAAAGTCGGTCAACTAAACAGTTAAACAATAGGATCCCTGGTGGAATTTTGCTATTGAAGCGCAAGCCATTGACCGTGTTCATAGACTAGGACAGCTAAAAAATGTTGAGGTGACACGATTCGTGATGAAAGGAACAGTTGAAGAACGCATATTGGAGATTCAAGATTCCAAACATACCCTCGCGAATAATCTGTATACATCTAGAGATGAATCCAAGAACCGCAAAATGCATGAGTTGAAACTTCTTTTTAGTAAAAAATAAAAGCATAATGTACATATTTGTATGCATCTAAACAACAAGGTTTTCGTCGGCCCAAAGCTTAAATGTACGATCGAAGCCAGTAGACGCGATATAATTGTTGTCTTTTTGTTATATAAAGAGAAAAATGAGATAAAGTAAAACGAGGACATTGAAGCTTACCATCAGAAATGTCAACGCCCATTACTTTGCCTTCATGGCCGTCTAAACTCTTGATTAGTCTAAAATCGTCTCCAGACCAGATCTTCACACATCCATCGTAACCTGAAGTAGTGAGGTATAAGCCGGCAATATTGCTAGGGTCTGCCGGACTATTGTTATTAGTTCCAGGAATGCCTTTACTATATTTGACATCAGAAACAAGTGACTGATGGGCGGATATAGTGTATAGATTTCTTAGTGTACGAATGTCCCATATTTTAACAGAGTTGTCGGCACTCGAGGTTGCTAAATGGTAACTAAAGTGGTGTTAGCATCAGTAAAGCATCCTTAGCTTTGCTATTCTGTTACCCGTTAGGCGACCAACTCAAACCTAATATGTCTTTGATATGGCCTTCAAGTGTCATAGAAGACCTTCCTGTCCTCGTATCCCAAACTCTTCCCACTGCATCTAAACCGCTATACGTATAGAGATTAGTTGAGAGTCAAAGATGTTGTATGAGGTGTATTACCCTGTAGCAACAAGACTACCATCTGTCTGAAATGAGATAGCATATACTTCTCTAGCATGACCCTCTTGCAATAAGAGTTCTTGCGTAGTCTCTACATCCCAAAGACGCCAAGTGCCGTCGAAACTTGCACTACCTAAATATTTTCCTGACGGGTGGAATCCAATACGAGCTACGCGGCCAGCGTGACCAGTTAATGTGGCAATAGGCGTTTCTCTATAAAAAAAAAAAAAAAAAAAAAATCAATCTCTAGAAATAAAACCGTTGTCTACTTTTCTAAGCTCCATAATCTGATCAAACCATCAGCAGCTCCTGTAGCTAGGTTAAGTACGCTCTTTTCCAAGCTGATAGTTGACTCAGGGTGAAAGGCAACACCCCCTACTTTATCGTTGTGTCCTTTTAATGTCATAATGGGCTCACACTTAGGCACACTCCATATTTTACAAAGACCCGACCAAGCGCCTGTCACTAACATCTTTGAGTCAGGACTAAAAGCACATTGAGCTACAGGTCGATCGTCAGTAATTTGGGAAGACCAGTTCACATAGCCCTATTTTTTTTTTTTTTTAAAAAAAAAAGATAAATATAACAAACGAGTCAACTTGTTATCGCCACATAGCAACGTATGCTTACTTTCACTTTTTGGTGAAGCTCTTTTCTACTTGCTTTTAGTAGTGACAGTGGAATTGTCTCTTCAATCTTTTGACGTTGATTACGTGCCTTAGCTCTAACAAAATTTCAGCAAGAAAATAATATAAAATCAATTATTTAGTACTATCTTTTGTACCTTGGCAAAGAATACTTGGTCATAAACCGTCTTGCTTCAAGAAGCTCTGCAGACCCTGGTGTGAAAAACTCTTCCTCTGTCTAAAAATACAGTTATTTTTTTGTTATTTTTTTTTTTTTTTATCACAAAGGCTTGTTCAGTCATATCCTCTATTTCTTTTTCTGTTACCTCATCTTCGTCATCCTTGGCTTCTTCTTCATTTACGACAGACTTTCCTTCTAATTTCGACAATAAATATCGCAAACGATCGCGACGATCTCCAGGCTACACAATGACAAAAGGTGAGATTTCAACTTTCGTGCATGTAATGAGCTTACACCTTCACCAAAAAGACACTGCGGCTCTTCCAGATCTCTAAGTCTTTGACGTACACGTCCATCGTCGGTAGGCACAGCAAGTGAAAAGGCACGTTTTCTTCTATCAAATTCGTCCAGTACTTCGGTATCTGCATCTCCAGATTTGATCGAATAAGCGGGCTCAGTAGTTTCCGCTGTATATGTAGGTGTATATATTTAAGTGTAGGTTTTTTTTTTTTTTTTTTTTTTTTTTTGAAAAGAAAAACAAAAATCAGCCTCGACAAAAGAAGTAAAAAGAATTATGCATTTACTTAAAGCATCCAAATCGATTCCTCCTTCTGACTGTGTTACACTTTCTTCAATGCGTGGTCTTTTAACTGAATCTTGACCTTCCAGAGAACCAAAATAAACACGACTTTTTGCTGTTGTTTGGGCTGCTGGGGCTTGATCGTTGCTCATTTCCTAAAATTGCTGAAGAAGAGTAAGAATAAAAAATTGCGCTGACCTCACGGAAAATTTTCAGCTGTAAGCAACTTTGAGACCAAACTGAATTTAAAATGCTGACATACAAAAACAGCTATAGCTCGATTGGGCTCAATTAATGGACCACAAGCTTCAAGTGTTGATTTACGCTTTCAATAAGAAAATAATATTTACTAGTGATGAGTAAGGTTATGAAAGTTTTTTTTTTTTTTTTTTTTTTTTTTTTTTGCGGTTTCTTATTTGAATGAGTTTTGTTTTTTTATAGGGCTTTGTTCAGAAAAGAGACATTAAGAAAACAAGCCTCCGCTTTTGTTGTCGCAAGGTCTGCATTATAAACAAATATAAAAACTATAGGTAAAGCGAATATAGACGTCCGATAAAAATCTTGGCTTGAGCCACTTTATGGGGCTAGAACAAAAAAAGTCCCCCAAAAAAAAAAACAAGGCTATCCTTTTCATTACGCTTTTTTTTTTAGCTTTCAAACAAAACATCCCACTATAAACTAGATAGCATATTCTGAATTAAATTAGTAGTTTTCCCAGCTTTAGTCTGTTTTTTTTTTTGTGTAAAGAGCGATATATTATTTCTTTATGGATAGGTTGTTTGGTATACTTTGCGACATGTTTTCTCAACAATCTGTACAAGTCTAGAGCCAGGGATTTTGAGGAATGCTAAAGAACCCTCGGTATATAAAACAAGCATTGATGTTGGTAATATTCTCCTAAAGAAAAGAAGGTTTAGAGCGTACGAAAAGCCAATTTATCGAGCTTTATTTTTCCAGCTTCGTTTGCGGGTATTCTTTTTACTGAAAACAGCCGAGTTATACTTTTATATTCCCTAGAGTAGAACAAAATAACAGAAAAAAAACAGTCCAAGACTTACTCTTTGGGTTCTTTAGGAGTCCTGCTGCTTGCAGCTTCTCATTAGTACTCTTGACTGTAGACTAGATACAAATAAGAGTGGTGTTAGATAGCTTGCACCGTGAGATAGTCTGGTCTTTGCCCAAACAAACCAAAGTTCATTAGTTGCACGTTGAGGCTTTAGATGCCGATTTGAGTCGGAGATGTCTGTATTACGTCCACTGTAGGTAACTTGATAGGAACCAATGTCAGTATCCTTTTCAGGTGTTATTCTGAGCCGTTGAATTTCTCTTGTTGATAGCCTCAAGGCCATGGAACATAACGGACGCTTTCTTTTTGACTGAGTCTATTGACAGTTTTTCCAACCAATAGGGTAATCTTAAAAAATAAAACCGAATCTGTAAATAAATAGAATAAAGTCCGATAATAGGCAAAATAAGGTGAATAACAATAAAAGAGTAAAAAGGAATTTTTATTATTTTATTTCTTTTTGAATTGCTGCATGCTCCTTAATGTTAAAAAGCTAGAAAAAGTCGTTCACTCGATACAATCAAAACCCAAAAGCACGGCGCAACGTCAATTCAAACTTCCTCTTTTGAGGAAAAAGTCCACAGTGGCCACATCAAAAAAAAATAAGACTTTTATGAAAGATTATTTAATATGGGCTGGACTACTCTATTCTATCAATGCCTCTGCTTTTTCCACTATCTATAATTATTATATTACGGGTAAACTGAGCTCGATAATAATTCTACAGGATTCTTATCACTATTATCTATTTTTGTTTCTTTACATCCAAAAGGCCCGCCAGCCAAGTCGTGGTCACTTCTTTCGGATATCACGTTTAAAAGTGTCCACCATTTTATTGATAAAACCAGCTCACTCACAGTAGAAGATGTTCAAAAACTGAGCACAACATTAAAGCCGCCAGTCTCGCCTTTTCTTAAACGTACAAAATTTGTCGTGCCCAAAGAATATCGCCAAAGAGCGGGTGAACTGCTAGAAAGTATGCTAACTCCGGATGAAAAGCAGCGTGTTGGGTGGGACTGGAATCAAAAGCGTGAAGAAGAGCCAGAGTTGAAAGGTGAATGGCTTCAGAACGGAACGCCTACAGAAAGTGTTGTGCTTTATTTGCATGGGGGTGCCTATTACATATGCAATTATCAGATGTATAGACCATTTCTTTCCAAGTTGATCAAAGTAAAAGAATGAAGACAAAAAAAAAAAAAAAAAAAAAAAAAAAAAAAACAGAAAAGCTTATTGATTTTAAAGTATTCCAATTGCCGTACGTGTTCTTTCAATTATAGACTAGCTCCACAACGCCCATTCCCAGCGGCCCTTGAAGATTCTCTGGCTACCTACCTTTATTTGATCGATCCGCCCAAAGATATAAAGCCAATTGATCCTAAAAACATTGTCATCTCAGGAGACTCTGCTGGTGGAGGTCTTACGATGGCACTTCTTTTGGCTATCCGTGATGCTAGAATAACACCTCCGGGAGGTGCTATGCCTATTTCGCCTTGGTAAGACCAACTTTATTTATTCTTGTACCTAGGGAAAACTTGTAAGAAGCTTATTTTTCTTTGTGTTTATGTTCTATAGGGTGGATTTGACACATTCACTTCCATCGATTCTCACCAACATGCTCACAGATTTTCTTCCTGCGACAGGATTTAAACACGCACCTTCTCCGGCATTAGATTACAGCCAGCTTCCTCAGAGACAGCAAGACAGCAAAACGCTGAGCAAGATCAAGGAAAAGTCAGATAAGGCTAAACGTCGACTTAAAGCAACTGTCTCAAATCCTGACGAGAACCGTGCTTCCATTGGACCGATGGGTATTCCAGTGCCGCCTTCGGAGAATGATGAAGAGATGTACCGCATTCAATTTTATGCACCAAACGATGCTCTCAAGATACCAATGGTAAGCCCCATCTTTGACCGCAAACGGCTAAGAGGGCTTCCGCCTTTACTGATTGTAAGGAATGACTGGAGTAGCTGTGTGGGAGCTACGCTAATGTTTACTTTATTTTTTTGGTAGCAATGTGGAAAGTCGGAAAGATTAAGAGACGAGTCGCTTTACCTTTCATTGGAGGCTTCAGGAACATTTCGCAATAATGACGAAGAGGATTACGGCAAGCCGACAACGGTGACGCTTGAGGTCTACGAAGACCAGCCACATGTGTTTCAGATCATGTTTATAACCACTAAACCTACAAAGAGAGCTACTAAAAATTTAGCCAGCTTTGTGTGCGAGGTCACTGGGCCGCCTTTGGAAAGTCCAGCGTACTTTCCTTCCGAAAAGCATCTGACGGTGAAGGAAATATGCCCTCGTGGAAAGACGACCGAGGCTACTGAAGAACTTCTCAAGCATGTAGACTCGAGTACATGGAGCGAATGGAAAAAGCGGCTAGACAGACCTAGTCTTAAAGAGAGAGTGGATGAGGTCACTCGGTTTTGCAATGGATTAAGCAAATAACAAACAAATCATATTAATAAAGAGAAACTTGCTGAATGACACTCGTCCAATCAATACCACTTGATTTCTTTTTTTTTTTTTTTTTTTTGCATAAATTTTACATGAGAATATAAAGAGTTTGTTTTTCTGTCTTTTGTTGCTTTGTTTTTCTTTACAAAATCATACTAAATAAAATGAATCAATCCTCTGCCATTGATGTTTCTGCCCCAATTAACATTGACACTGCTGCAAAGCAACGTCGTCAATCTCAGTCTAGCTGTCATGAATTTGGTCTATCCCCTACTTACTATACCTCTGAAGGCATCATCCAGCCAAATACAAACAACGCTGACGAAGTTGGTTCGCCTGTCTTCAATGATCGCTCCCGGGTGTTCTTTAGTCATAATCAACGATGTAGCTGTAAGTAGATTTCTTTTAGATAGAATCGGTTTCTTATTTATAACCAAACCTTTTCCTCTCCCTTTCTTTTTTTTTTTTTTTTTTTTTGGTAGGTCGCGGTTCTGGTGTAGGTTGTGATTGTACAAAGAGTTGTGCATGTTAAATGTGACTTTTTCTTTGTACAAAGTTTATTCAATAAAAACAAAGCTGTAAAATAAATAGGCGTTGGGGGAAAAAAGAGGGTGTGTGTATGTGCATTTTGTTATGCCTCAACAAGGGCAAAAGTCAGTAGAATGAGGGCCAGAGCAATTTGAACACTTGCTGGATGCTTTTTTTGTATGGCTTGAGTCAAAGAGGGATGGGTGGAGAGTGGGCATCAAGTTGGGTCTTGGGAAACTATTCAACACGGAATTTTCTGTGACTACCTCAGGTCCTGCCTGTGTGTTTTCTTTAGATGGCTGACAGTTGGGAGCCGTGCTAGATATTTTTCGCTGGGTTGCGGTAGGAAAAGCGGGGCGTTTAAGCACTGTGGATATAG
Organism: Sporodiniella umbellata; assembly: GCA_025677835.1. Lineage (NCBI taxonomy): Eukaryota > Fungi > Mucoromycota > Mucoromycetes > Mucorales > Rhizopodaceae > Sporodiniella > Sporodiniella umbellata. The sequence goes on from JAIXMR010000039.1 coordinate 44,966, forward strand.
GGGCAATGTTTTTACAGTTTTTCTTTGACCTTGTGCCTAAAAGGCCTAGAAAGCTGTAGCTACCAAAAAGTGACATCTGTTTGTATTTGTAGGTAAAGTGTACGTGAATAGTTGTACTCCAAAAAAAAAAAAAAAAAAAAAAGGACTGCAGAAAGTACATTTTAAATATACAATTGCCTTTCACGTTTTTTTTTTCATCTTCCGTTTATTTCCGAATGATTCATAATACTGAGACAACACTGTTAGCTAAAAGCAAGAAAAGGAATACGCGAAAGAAAGGTGTTTTATTATCTCTGCCTGCTTCTGCTCTTATTTTATACCTGAGAACAAAAAAAAAAAAAAAAAAAAAAAAGGAACGATAATATTTTTGATTTTTGTTAGCCCACAGTTTTTTCTCTTTTTTAAAAAAAAAAAAAAAAAAACTCTATTGTTTTATTTAAATTTCGTATCTAGAATATCTTACTAGCATGTGCTCTATTAAAAACAATAAAAACAGAACAAGTCCTTAGGCTGTTTTGGATAAAAGCCAGCTGTTTACGCTTTTTTTCAACTACTTTATCTAAATCAATAGACTCTGGACTTAAGTTACCAAGAACCTTTCCGTAGAATCAAGGAATGGGGCAGTCGGGGCAAGGAGGAGGGGGCTTATGGTACTCAAATTATTTTGCCGCTTCACGAATATAAAACGGAAGTTCAGATAAGGCAAAGCCAGGTATAGATGACCTGGCTTGATTGATATTATAAATACCTCTTCTTCAATACAAACAAACACACAAGACAACTGTTAGCCAGTTGAACCAATATTAACAATAACATGTGTAACCAACGTCTGATTACACAGATGAAGGTTTTGTACAACTGTGAACAAGTTTTTTTTTTTTTTTTTTTCTTATCTTTAGCCTCCATTGGTTTATTAACGTCAGCCGGTTAGGTATACAATTCTTGAATATCGTTTCCAACGAAAGGGATAGACTCTCCATGAAGATCAATGTTTTCCAAAAAGTGGTAAGGAAATTCCACCAAGTGACCCTTTACCTTGCCCAAATGGTCTCTGATTTCGTCAACAGACATTTCAGGGTCATGGATATGGCCAATGTCAATTTCTGTGGGGTTGGGATAGAACTCTTTATACTCTTCCCAATCGGTTACTATTTTTTTTTTTCGTTAATATATGTATATGTATATATATAAATTTTTTTTTAAAAAAAAGAAAAACCTGTATCATCAGGAACACAACGGAACACATGGCGATAGGCAAGTGTATTCTTTTTGGCTGTCGAGTTAAACAAATCAAGAGTGTTCTCATCTAAGGGATCCATGACCAGTTTATCTTCTTTAGTATCTGTGGTGTCTATCTGAGGCGTAGGCAAAGGCAGCATGGCATTGGTAACCTCGTCAGCTGGGGCGTCCTTAATTAGTCCCAGGTGTTCCTTCCACAAATTACGTCTCAGGGTGGCTGCAAAACAGGGAGCTTCATACTATGCAAAAAAAAAAAAAAAAAAATAAACACAAGTTCTTCCTTTTTCAAGTCTTGAAGCTTACATAGTGTCCGTTCATTTGAGAAGGAATAGTCTTCATGTCTTCCACAATCAAAGCGATCTCAGAGTCACGGTCACCACATTGAGATCGATCATTTAAATTGGCAGAGCCCATAATGACCCTTTTGTCTATAATCAAAAATGAGTCTACCTATCAACAAAAGCTAAATTACCGTCTGCAATCAAAAGCTTTGCATGAATGTAGAGTTCCTCTGTAACATAGTCGCCAGCCTCTTCTCTTTCAGCTTCGTCTGTTCTGGGACGAGAAGTTTCAGTGTCGTTTACCCAAGGCTCTTCATCCAGATTACCACCTTCCATAGCATCTTTGGCAATAGAGTCAGCAGCAATACCCTCCAGTGTCTTTTCGCGATAATGGCGGACGTCTTCTTCGTTTGGAATTCTACCGTATTCAACCTCATCTTCTATATGGAAAGAACCTTGTGTATTTCGTGCAAACTCAGGCTCACCCGCATGGTGTATCACCTGTGCTTCTTCACCTTCATGGCCTTCAACCCCTTCAAGGCGCTGTTCTGTTTCATCTTCGTATCCAGCAGCCCTAAGAAGTAGAGATTCAAGCTTACTACGGTTTATACGATCATAATTTCTCAAGCTATAGAAACGGATATATTCGTCAGGATCAATGCCGGATGCCTTGAGTTTCTCAACAATACTATCTGGTCCACGACAGATGGATATATACTGATAGTGCATAACCAGTCTATATACAAAAATTCAGGGGTTATGTCTAGTTTGTTTATGCTCTTACCTAGCTGTAGCAGCATCCTTTGTACTCAGATCTGCTGGGAAAGCTGGCATCAATGGAATCAGCACAAAGACTTTGAACTTTTCTCTTTCCTCATGAGCGCGAACAATGCGTCTAACGATAGCATTACCAATCTGGTTTTTTACAATACCGCCATTATCGGGCTCAGTAGAAGTAACTTGGAATAGTGTTAGTAAAATTTGTATCTGTTTTTCCATCTATATAGTATTACTGAAAAATTGATTTTCTATGTAAACGTAGTGTTCAGCTCCAAGAATAGTAGCAACATATGCATTTTGGATAGAGTGCTGTATCACTTATTTAGTTACACAACTTTTTTTTTTTTTTTTTTTGGTTTTCGTAGAAAAACAGACCTCTAAATCTTCACCTGTACTCCACTTGGCGCTGCTACGAAGTACTTGAACGCGCATTGTTCCTTTTACTCCTCGTGTTCTGGGGTTGTGGCGCTGTTTTCTATAGACATGTTCCTCTTGATTTTCTTCAAAATAATGTTGTTGACGACCCATACCACCCAAAGGCGGCTGCAGATATGGAATGGCTTCAATATTGCGAGCTTTTTCGTGTTTGATAAAATTCCAACGTTCACAGAAATGTCGTGCTACATCTAAAACAGGTCCACCCACCTAATTCCCTAGCGGTTAGTTTCTTTCGGGTGTAACATCAAACGACCTACTAAACACATAGACATATCATGCCAAGGCATTCTGGGAATGACAGTTTTGTCAATAAGTCGCATATCGTAATCTTTGACTAGAAAAATTAAATGCGTTGAGATACGTATTCAAAAAAAAAAAGGTATACCGGATGTCCTTTACCATGTTCAAAATCCCTTACACGAGCATCACTATAGTCTTGACCTTTTTTTTTTTTTTGATAAAAGAAATAATCCTTAGAATTTACCGCATACTGCAACACTATACTCATAAATTACCTGGGAATAGTTCACTATCAGGATCATCTCCATGAAAGTCTGCTAATGGATGTCCGTGTGTATCCCAACGTCTAAATGAAAAAACATGAGATTGTTTTTTTTTTTTTCTTTTTCTTTTTTTCAAGCACATACCCAAAACATAAATCGATGCCTCCAAGAAAAGCAATTTTATTATCAATCACTACAAATTTTTCGTGATGAGACCAAAAGAAGGTCCCTCCCAAGTTATGGTCAGGATGTCTCAAGACTTTAAAAAAACATATGAATACTAGGAGTCGACAAAAAAAAAAAAGGGGGGGGGGAGATGGGTGCTATTCGGATCTACCTGTAACATTCTCACTCAGTCCATCCAATACATGTTTGGTGTGTTCGCTATCTAAAGTCAAAGCAAGCTCTACTTCCTAACGATGTTTAGCAGTAATAGACAACATTAGCAAAATTACCTTGTATACTACGATATAAATCTTGACACCCTCATCAGCTTTTTTCTTCAAGAGAGTGTCTATGCGATATTCGGGGTATTTAGAAGGCGGTCTACGCAAATGCTACAAAAGGTATAGTTTGTTTTATGCGTCATTATATGTTTCGCTTTTATTACCAATTCAGGCGTCTGTATGTTTTAAACACCATTAGTCTTTGGATTAATGATAAAATCAAACCAATAAACTTACCAACCACCAATCTTCAATATAAATGGATTCAGTGGCATTTTCAATTGCTTCTGATACAGCCCTTTTTTTTTAAAAAAAAAAAAAAATTTTTTTTGTGAGAACCGAATAAACATCCATACTGTAAAACAAATTTACCAGCAATAATTCTGACCATCAACAAAAAACTTAACTTCTGCTTCATGTCTAACAGCAGCAAAGGAGTCATAACGATGTTTTTCGTTCAAGAGCTGTTGTTCATAGGCCTCCTCATCAGGTTTGCTCTCTTCTGAAGAATCAAATATATGCGTTACTTTATCTGCAATATCACCAAGAACGTTCATTTTTGCTATTTTTTTTTTTTTAAAAAAAAAGAAAGAAATAGAAAAAAGATCTTGAATATATATAGATACTTGAGCTTGTCTCTAGTGGTGTAACCTTTGCCCTGTATTTTTCTTTTTTTGTGCCTTTTCTTGTTGTATTTAAACCCCGTTAACTCAAATTGGCGCAAGTTGTACAAAACTTTATTAAAGGCAGTAGACTCTTAGTCTATAAGTCGTCATGGCTTCTCAATTTTCTATCTCTTACGTTCAGTACTTGAACAAAGTACGTAATTAACAATGCCTTATTTCCTATCTATACTGTAGTATCCTACTATAAGACGCGCTATTCAATAGCAAAACGCGTGTTTGGCTCTGTCAAGTTTGTTACTGTCTTTCTGTACAACCAGTATTCGGAGACTCTTGAGGTTTCAATCAACCCTCAATCGTTTCCGGCCGTGGCAAAAAAAAAAAAAAAAAAAAAGAGGCTTTTTACCATAGTTGTGTATAAACTTTAAGTACTGTTCTAGGTTAATGTACGTCTCGCCCTTCAATGTTATTGTCTTTATATGTCTGGCTGATCAATAGTCTTGGCCACTTTTGTTGTCTACTAAACTTACTATTTACTGTGTCTACTATACCCTTTTTAGAGCTTATGAGAACAGAGTGGGGTTAGCAGGCTTATCCGCAACAAAAATCCAGTACTTATAAATGCACCATATAGAGTAATAGTTACATATATGAAGTATACAGTCAACTAAAATATAGATATGTGCCATATTCTACTGTAGCCGTTCAGTCCAAGTTGTATCAAGACCCGAAAACTATCAAAAACTGGATTTTTGACGTGTCTTTCTAATCGAAAATAAAAGCCCGTAAAATACATGCAGACCAAACACATAAAATAGTTCGAGACTGATTCAAAATAGAAAAAAAGGACTGTATCTGGTTTAAAAAAAAAAAAAGACGTAACCATTACCACTTCTGTGGTATCATTTGTTTAGGCTAATTTGGTGCTAGTGCGTTTAAAAGCTTTTGTGAACACTTGCGTTTCCCTTTTTTTTTTTATTGCCAACATCAATATTTTTTTTAACAAACTTTTTTTTAAAACACACCTAATGTACCGAATTTTGTGTTTTACATATTCTCATACGTAAGATTACTATTATTAGAACCGAGGGGGGAAAAGTTACAGACCCATGTGTTACCTCCACATCGTTTTTTTCCATTTTTAAACTGGAAAACATCTAGCTCAGGTAAGATACCGCTACAGAATCACTTTTTTGTTCGTTTGAAAAAGAAAAAAGGAGAGATTGAAAAAGCAATAAATCTAGATCTCATTGCAAAAGTCAATAAGCTAACGAACTGTTTGTATACTCAAGGTTTCATAGAACAATGGATGGCTGTTTTATTTGTTCGAAACCCTTTTACAATTTATTGGTAATGCTAAGCAACCCAAATAAAAGCAATGGTGTCACTCAAAAAAAGCAAGTGACGGCTTCTCAGTATATAACTCTAAGTAACTGGTGTAGATAATTATCTTTGAGCTTAGTTAAAGCAGCCCCTATTTTCTATATATCTGTCATTTTAAAAGGGTTACGCTTTCAAACTATTATTAAACTTTTTCAATAGAAGGCTCCACATAAATACTGTTTTAACAAGGCAGAGTTTGTTCCAAAATACAACAAGTTTTTTTTTTTTTTTTTTTTTTTTTGAAAGAATAAACTGTGGGCAGAGCGATACGTTACCACTTTCAGGAGCTCATAAAAATAAAGATAATAAAAAGAGAAATAGGCCCTAATATGTTTTGAATCCTTTTAGATTAAATAGGCTAAAGACGTGTATACTTTTTACTGGTAAAGTTGTGTTTCAAATGGTCAAAGACAAAAAAAAAAAAAGAAACACGCTTAGTACTCAATACCCACCCATTGACCCCCTCGTAGTTCTTTTAAGTCATCAGCCACTGCTAAAAGGAAACCCAAGTCTGTTTATTTTGAAACAGTATCAATAGCTAGGACTTGTTTTCAGAACCGAACTTGAAAAGTAAACCTGAATTTTTTAGGCACCATGAGATAGCGTTTGGAATTTTTTGGAGTACAAGGCGCACCTGCTTTAGGAAAACCCTTTGTACCCTTTTGTAATATTTTGTCCCCTAAAAACAGGTTTTTATGCAAGTAGATGAAAAGCTGGCTAAAAATTTTCTACTGATCTTTAAACAAATTAGCGATATACTTTGTACAGACTATATTAAAAAAGTAAGCCTATCTCAAAAAGCAGCATATTAAACGCTACCACTTAATTCTATCGAAGAGTCTCCATGAAAGATGGCGATGGTTTCCGTGCTGAAGACTACGTCTTTATGGCTGCCGTTAACGCTTTGTTATCTGTAATGTATGACGTTTCTCCTATCCATAATGTTAGCGATCCTGAATGCAGACTATTTTTGTAGACCTTGTACACATGTACAAGACTTGGTAATTTGACCCACGACTATACGTATCTATTCCCAAATTTGCCTTTTTGAGTATTTTGTTTAAAAAAAGAAGAATTATGAAAAAAAAGTATATCTAGATGGGTTTTATAATGATTAAGTAAAGTACATATGCTTGACACAAAAGCACCAAAGACCTTGTATGATCAATAGTTTGTATCTAACAAATTCAGAAACCAGTTAACAGAACATGACGCGATAGGCTTGACGTGTAAATTTCTAAAGAGAATCTTTATATCTTATCTCTTTTTTTTTATAAAGTTATTGAAAGCAATTTTAGCAGAAGAGGATACGTTAGTGTCTGTAAGTTTATGGTCTTTGGCTGTTCCTACTAATTATTGAAAAATCAAAAATAAAAAGGTATTTGCGACGAATTTGATGACTTCCTTACTTTTTGGCATTTTATAAAGAGTGTTTAAGGTTTGGGTTACCAGAAAATCTGAATCTTCCACACAATGTTATTCAAGATGGTAAGAACGATTGAATTAGACCTTTTTATTTTTATTGTTACTCTTATTGTTATTTTAAGAAAAAGGAAGTGTACAAAGTAATTTTATAGTTATTTATAAAGATTATATGATACCGTATCGTTTGTGACTCCTGACCCATTAAGCTGGAATACAAGCAGTTACGAAAATTCAGATGATTTTCTGCCTGGGCGTTTTTTTTTGAATATCCTAGGCTTGTTTCTGCTTCAGGCATATGGTATATCAACTAGCGCAAAAACTTCTCGTTTAGATGAGGAAGACGCAAATGTTCTGTTATTTATTTTGTAAGCAATACACACAAACTGATAGTTGGTTTTTCTACTTCATGACCAAAACTTTGGCCAAGTTTACTATTGAGCCATTAAACTTATCTATTGTAGATAAGCTCGATGTCTCTTTTGGCAATACGCTTGTTAATGGATTTATCAAGAAGCCAGGTTCTTTTAGTGTAAGATTAGCGGATTAGACTAATAGGCTTGTTCTTTAAATAAAGGAAAAGTGTAGGCATGTAGAGAATCCTACGTAATAAACTAGCAATATACTCAAGCTAGCTGTGTTTTGTTTTGAAGTCTGTTACAGCTTTATTAGTGAAAACAATCAATTGGACTACTCGTTAAGACTTGGATGTACGAAAATATAATTTATTTTTATAAAAGTACGTACAACATCATCTCAACGTCTAGCCTTATATTTCTTTTCTTTTTACAGAGAATACTTTTACAAAGTACACAAATTCACACACCAATATAGTTTTCGTCAGGTTTCTTACTCATGTAGTTTTTCCTTTACATGTTAACGCCTCACAGACATACTGTTTTTTATAAAAACGAACGCGGAAACAGCAAAAAACGCTTTAAATTAACTTAATGAAGTTGATCCATTTAGTATTTTATAAGGTGAGTATGATATACTCAAAAAAAAAAAAAAAAAGATTTACGCGTAAAAATAGATAAAGAGTAATTCTTATAAAAAAGAAAATAAAAAAATAAATAAAGTAATTATTTGTATATTTATTTGTTAAATAAAACGATAGTTGAATAGATCAAAGCTTCGTATATATATGCTACTTTACTTGGTTTACCAAACTTTCAGACTTTGGACTATCTTTTCTTATTACTTATTAGATGCTTTTGGATTTTTGCTTTGCTCTTGATTTAGTATTGACTGTTCTTTTGTGTCATAGTACGCTTTGTCGTCCTTGGTTATGTTTGTTTCATTGTTTTAGCCTCGGCTTTGCTTACAGACCAAACCTTGTTTTTTCGTTATGTCGTTGACCTTGCCCACAGGCTGAGCAGCGCGTTTTCTTGTATTCATTTCTAGCTTTGACTAAGCCATGCCTTTGTTAACTCGTCTTTCTGCAGATTACTCTTGAGACTCTTTTTTGGTGCCTTTCTTTCTTTCAAAAACTGTTGTTTGTTTTTATCTTTGTTTTTTTTTTTTTTTTTTTTTTAATTTTTAGTTTTTTTTTTTATTTTGAATTTTTAGTTTTTTTTTTTCTTTTTTTTTTTTTTAGGCTACACAGAAAGACAGATACCGTGGCTCTCTTTTTTCTTCAGTCTTCATCATCTGATTCGGTTCCGATGATACTGAACTCTACATCCTCCATCTCTACGGAATCATCGGAATCCGAATCATCAAATTGTTCTGGGAAAAAAGAGCGCACACAGTTCTGTCTTCTGAGAGCAGGAGGGCGAAAGGCAGCACTCTCCTCCCCTTGGGTTGGAGGCAAGCTACCAGAATGGCTGGATCTGCGCAACCTCAAGGGAAGACCCACTGGAATCCTGAAGCCATCGCTGTCCTATTACGCCAAAACAGAAATAATAGCACAGCCATTTTTGGAGTAAAATGAGAAAGAGTGAGTCAAAAATTTAGGCTTTTTTTTTTTTTTTTACTACAACTTACGAATAGGTCTTCAGGTTCAGGGGATTGCTCTGCAGACGCTCTCACCTGTCTACAGAACAGAGAAAGAAGACGCTGACGATTGGCATGCTTTGCATGCTTCACGCCATGCGCCTTCAAGATGCCTTTCAGCTCCTCCTTTTTCATTTTTTTTGTGTTGAAATCTTTTCCTAGTACGCGATTATTGAAGTCAATTGTTATATACGCGTGTTTTTTGTGTATGTTTAAATGCTAAAGTAACTTACTTAAGTAATATTTCATTTTTTAAAATAAATTGCTATAAAGTAAAAGAAAAAAAAAAGAAAAAAAAGGCTTCTATTTATTTGTCTCTTTTCGTGTGTACAGCCGTATGATTGGTTTAAATCAGTGTGCTTTTTATCATTGTTCTTGTGTAAGGTTCTTTTTTTTCTTTGCAGCTGATTTTATGGCTTTTAGCTTGCTTATCTTGTTTGGCTTTTCTAAATCGGGCCGTACCCAAGGCTAATACTAAAAAAAAAGAAAAAGAAAAAAAATAAGGAGGCTAGGAAAAAGAGAGTTATTAGAAATGGCCAAGCAGCTTGAAACTGTTTTCCACAAGTAAATAAACGCGTATTGGCCCTGCTCACTAATTTTGAAAGACTGTATGTTTCTTTAAAAAAAATAAAGCGGCTTTGCTTACTTTTTTTCTTTTTTTTTCTCTCTCTGTCTTTAGCTATCAATCTATAGTCGGGATACACAAGCCGACATTGTGATAAATTTATGGTTTCACTTTATTGCAGCATAAAAAAAAAAAAAAAAAAGAAAGAGGTTAAGCATGTCAGTGCTATGTATATTTCAGGCATGCAAGAATAGAGCGCTACCGTAGCAACACTCTTCAAAGTTGTGTGGCAACTGTTTGAGTTTTCAGTCTTGAACGTAAATCTGCTTTTTTGTTTACCTATTTTTATCTTGTGAACTTACGTTACTATTTTTGTACAAGTTCAAAAAGCAAAACATGAAAAAAAGGGCCACCCTCCTTTGCGCCCTTTTTTTCCAAAAAAAGAAAAAAGCTGCTGGAAATAAGTCAGTAGATAAGCGGTCCTTGATAGTCTTTTGCATTGATCATAAAATAGCGACTCGTGTAACATGGAAACTAAAAGAGCAAAAAGAAGCGAATAAAAAATAGTAGAGAAGGTTTTTTTTTTGAGTAAAGGTCAGTAACACTAAAGACACAGCTTTACTGACCTCTGACCTATACTCATCATCCTATTTTAGTGGCCATTTGAAATTTTTGGCCTTGGTCGTATCGTGGTTTTGGCAACGGTTATGTTTTAGTATTGAGCGTAGCCATAGCGTGATTTTTTTTTTTAGTAAAAGCCATTTATTTATTGAGTTTTAAATGCATTAAGTAGGATCACACGTTATGATGAGGGGTTTGTCCTTATTATGGGCTGGATTGCTTGAAACAAGAAATGATGTTGAATGCTAGATAGTCAGAGCAACCGGCTTTCTTTCAAATATAAAAAGTCAACGTGCCCACCCTATGGCGCTTAAAGTGTAGGACGTTAGGGGTAACATATTTTTATGATTAACATATGAAAAATGTTATAGATAAAAGGTCAAGTCGGATACGTCTTCCGCACAGAATTTAAGGTGTGATGCGTACTAACCCAAGGAGTTGTGGACTCGTTGTTAGACTAGACTCATTGTTTAACTAGACTCGTTCTTTAACCGCACATTCGAAAAACAGGTGCGGTATATATTCCGAATTAGAACGACATGTAAAGCATTGATTCGTGATTGTAGTGTCGTATCAGATGACTCTGAGCCATCAGGCTTGGATATGAGGGAACAGTGGAAGGGATAAAAAAAATTCATACAGTACAGAGTGAAGCCTTGCTATTTTTTCATCTTTAAATCCACAGGAGCAAAAGTAAGTCTATTGTGATACCTGATTGAGAATTAGGAAACAAGTGTTTCATCAATTTCACTCAAAACGTCGCTAGGTTTAAGGGCAATCGGTCAGGTTAGAGGAGATAGGGCAATGTGTTTGGTTTGCAGATCGTGTAGCATCTTAGAGAGTTGATGTGGCGACTGAGGGAAGTCTGAGGCTAGAACTGGTCTGACACATTGAGCTTTTTGATCGTAGACGAAGAGATAACACATGCGGCTTTTGCTTTACAGGCACAACGTATCCATGGGATTATTGCCATCTGAATGAAAGCTTGATTCAAAGGGAGGTATAGTAAGATGGCAGGTAGTCAAAGTGCAAAGCCTTATATGACTGAATTATAATTTAGGTAACCCAGTTTCCTATAGAGATCAAATGAAGTAAGTGATTGCTATAGTATCGTATTTCAACCGATTTGTCTTTATCAAATCTGTACTCAATAAAAGAATATTTCTAATTAAATAATCAAATAGTATTATCTTTGTTAGTACTTGCTTTATACACAAACTTTTCCAAAGTCTTAAAATCTACATTAGACTGACCAAATCGGACATATCAAATTGGCTGTTTGAAGCTAATTAGACTAGACTGAAGTTAACAGACTAGCTTGAAGTAAGTTATAATAGTTCGTTTTTTTTTTAAAAAAAAAGCTTTTATTTGTTATACGTAATAACTCTCTCTTTTAAAATAGAGCATGTGTATATTTTCTCCTCTCATTAAACAGGTTTTCATGAAACTAAGATAATATATACAACTAATATTTTTAACAATATAGAAGATTATCAGTTGGCTTAGTTATAAGGTTCTTTGGTTACAATACTTTCCTATCGTCACTTATTATTGCTATTATTGCTACTGTTATAAGTAAAACTATGTCAAGTGTTATTTAGAACATAAATCATCCAAGTATCGAAAATTTTATTTTAAGAATAATAAGCCTGAAATAACACAGTGGTTTTTTGCTCTGAAATAGCGTAAAAAGCTAAAGCGTAGCCAAATACCAAAAGTTAAAAGCTCGTAAAACTATATATACAAAGTACCTAAACTTAAGCTGAGACAGAAGAATGGCTCAATAATACCAAGGATTTAGGAGTCAATTAAAAAGGAAAGTTATATTTATTTAAAAAGAAAAAAGACAAAAGAAAGGCACTCTTTTTAAAACTCTATGGCCCTTAGGTCCTCAAAATCGCTCAAGCGCTAGTGAATAGGAACCCAATCCTTTAAGTCCATACAACGTTTTTTGTGCTGCAGCATAGGTTCACTCTGGCCTTCCTACCCGATATGCAAATGTACTTCTTACCAAGTAGGTTCGCACAAGCTTAGTTTGCTGGCTATCAAAGAGAACCGTAACAACATCTCACATGCATACACTGCGCTTCCAGACCCACTTTCTTGTAGCTATAGGGCTCTAACTCTGCTCAGTCTTCAGAACTACTCCGTACCTCTCAACAAAAGTACTGAGGTTAACGCTGTTACACTGTGCCAAAGCCTCAATTGAAGATAATGAGTAAGACTTTATTGTCGTATTGCATGGAGTAACTCATGCCTCCGCAGCTGTTTCATTATCTGTATGCGTGCACATACAAGACAAATATATTAGGTTGCAGAACAATCAAAGAGTTGGCAATCAACCAAAGTCGATCGCCAGCAGAGAAAAAAAAACGCCTTTGTTCTTGGTACTTTCTAATCCAAAGTGGCCTACGATAGTCTTTTATCCTTTTTTATTTATTCCTGCAAAAAGGTTTGTTGACACCCTTCTCCTTGTTTTTCCGATCCGAAGTGGGTAAAAAAACAGCTAATAAATGGCTTTATGCGTTCATGCTTCCCTTTCGTGTTTAATTTATATTGAAAGATATGGAAAAAAAGCACAGCTATCTATAGATATGCGTCTTGCCAATCTGTTTTGTGTTGTAACGCGTTTAAAGGCGGATTTTGTAAAACAGACGACTATTATTTATGTGACACAAGGCAATACACCTTTTGCCAAAATGATGTCACAAGAAAAAAAAAGTTAAAGTGTCGCACTTTTTAAAAAACGGTATTGTATGTTTTCAAGAAAAGTGTCGCACAATTCAGGAAAATAGTATCGCGTCTAAAAAGAATATAGTGCCGTGCTTTTCAAAAGAAAATATGTCGGATATATAATTTTGGTTTAAACAGAACGGTCTGCAAGACAGTCATCAAAACGGCCAACGGAATAGAGTACATACTCTTCAAAATACACTTCACTGTAAAAAAGGGGTGAAAAAAACCCTCGGTTTTTTTTCTCTTCACTTTTTCTCTCAGTTTTCTCTCACTTTTTCTCTCACTTTTTCTCTCACTTTTTCTCTCACTTTTTTTCTCTCACTTTTTCTCACTTTTTCTCTCACTTTTTCTCTCAGTTTTTTTCTCTCACTTTTTCTCAGTTTTCTCTCACTTTTTTTTTTCACTTTTTCTCTCACTTTTTCTCTCAGTTTTTTCTCACTTTTTCTCTCAGTTTTTTTCTCTCACTTTTTCTCAGTTTTCTCTCACTTTTTTTCTTTCACTTTTTCTCTCACTTTTTTTCTCTCACTTTTTTTCTCTCACTTTTTCTCTCTCACTTTTTCTCTCACTTTTTCTCTCACTTTTTCTCTCACTTTTTCTCTCACTTTTTCTCTCACTTTTTCTCTCACTTTTTCTCTCACTTTTTCTCTCACTTTTTCTCTCACTTTTTCTCTCACTTTTTCTCTCTCAGTTTTTTTCTCAGTTTTCTCTCAGTTTTTTCTCAGTTTTCTCTCAGTTTTTCTCTCAGTTTTTTTCTCTCAGTTTTTTCTCTCAGTTTTTTCTCACTTTTTCTCTCACTTTTTTTCTCTCACTTTTTCTCTCACTTTTTCTCTCAGTTTTCTCTCACTTTTTTTCTCTCACTTTTTCTCTCACTTTTTCTCTCTCACCAAGAACAGATAATGACACACCTTTGCCGCCTTTGCGAAAAAGAGTTTCCTTCCCCAACAACACTGTATAACCATAATTACGATGTCCATGTGGATACTTTACAGGTTACAATAAACAAAAGTAAGAACCGACGTTCTTCCAACAAGAAGACAATGTGCTCACTGTTTTCTTTTTTAGAGATAAGCATTGTTGAAAGAATCAACAATAAATTCAGCTGCCCTGATTGCCTTAGCAATCTTTCTACTCCTAGATCATTCAACAATCATCTAAAAAAGAAACATAAAGGAACCTGTTCAGCGTTATCCAAAGCAGAAAAAAGGCCCAACACGGAAACAGACGATGAAACAGACGATGAAACAGACGATGACAGATCATCAGTTCTTAGTAAGTGCCATAAAATGCTTGGCCCACAACTAATTTTTGACAAATTTACAAGATCAAAGAGAACCAAATAAAAAAGAAATGGTCTTTAGCAATATTAAAAACTGGAAGACAATAGCATTATCATCTCAATGTGGAAAAACGTATTACATGCTTGCCTCTCCAGAGATATTTGAGAATCTGCTTGTGGAGCAACCAACTGGTTTGTGGAAAACACCAAGTCCAAATTGATGAAAATAGGTGGAATAAAACTACTTTTTATCAAGCTATATACTGTATTTGTTTTGACTTGTAATTTTAAAAAAAAGACGCCTGAAAAAATAAAGTGAATGAAGTGTACCTAAGAACAATCCTTGCAATGTAAGCACATATCAAAAAGTTGCACACGATAAAATGGTAACTAAACTTTAGCTACTTGTATATAGTTTTATTTCTTGATGAAAGAGCTTATACCGATATGTATAATGTTGAAGGTATTTGACATCTAATGAGAATCGATGAAAACATCTTCAATTTATAAAATAATACTTAATTCCAAAAAAAAAAGATTATAATACCAAAGAAATAATATCTAAAAAAAAATAGGTGTAAGTTGCCAGAACTTACAACGTGCCCTTTTTATTTAATGTTTTTGAAGGAAAAAAATTATTGAAATACACTTCCACTACCGAAGGAATAGATGGATTGAGATATTTCAAAAAAAAAAAAGTAAATTCATATAAAGAATTAAACAGAAAAAAAGAATTATATAACATTTTAGAATTTAGCAATAATTTCGAATTTTACAAAGAAATATAACCATAACATAATTATCTATATATAAAGATACTTAAAATAAAAGATGAATTTATGAAACATCATCGATTTATTTATAAATTGTATCGATTCTCAATTGTAGAGATGCTGGGCCAACAATTTAGCAGCTGTATGATTTGCATTTTTTATAGACGTTGTCATTGAATCTGCTAAGTTGTGCAATAATCGACTCAAATTTTAAATTGTTGATCACTGGAATTGAACCATTTTTCTTGTAAGCCAATTATTTCTCCAACTGTATCTTTTGCATTTCCTTTTTTCAAGGTGTTATGTAATTCATGAAAGAGTATCACTTCAATACGTGCGGCAGCACCATTTTTAATGACCTCTGAAGCGATCGATTGAAACATCCTTGAAAGCTTTTGAGACTGCGAATCTAATGATTGAGAAGAGTCATATTCGCAAAGTGTCCAAATGGTATATGGGCGATAGGAGATGTCAGATATGATTGAGCTGAAGGATCGACATAGCGTATAAGTTGATAGGCAGTAAAATTTTGATCTTAACTGACAAAGTTGAAAAAATATAACGCATGTAATTGTATCATCTTTAAGCATTGTTTTTTCCCATTCTTAGGTGTTCTGTATTGAGATATATTCTTGTTTCTGGCAGTGGTATAAAGTTGCTGGTGTTAGGTCCCATTTCAACTGTCGCGTTTGTTAATAGTTCGCCTTTCTAAACGTGTGCTTGAAGTTACCAATAAATTAAACCTGGAGGCCCCAATTTTCAATTTGGTGGTATTATCATCTTGAGTCAAGCAAACTACTATATCTCCGTATTTTGATTGCGTTTTTGGAAACGAATATTGTTGAGTTGTTGAACCTGTTCTGCGTTCATGATGCGAGTCAACTGCTTTTGATCTACCATAGGACTCAATGCAGTTTACAAGTAATGCCGTTGGCCCACTCAATAGAATACTTCCTGCAAAAATATGTGATGTTGCGAATTCAAATTGTGAAAAAAAGGCCCAGTCCTTGTTTAATTCTTGAGTGATTCAACGTACTGTTGACCAACTATATGTCTGTAGATCGGACTTATACGGATAATATACGTGAGTAGATCGTCTGTATTTGTTGAAAGAGAATCATCTGTTGTAGCTGATTTGTTTACGGTTAGCAGACTCCAAGAGTCAGTCGGATTATCAGATAAAACACCAATAATAATTTCTGATGCTGCGAGAAAGGGGTGTATTTTACCATTCGAGACGTTAACAAAATGGGTTCCAGCTTTCCAATTTTTGCAGCCAAGACACAACTGTCTTGAACGCGAGGCGAGCACGATAGCGCATTACAGGCCAGTAGAACAGCAGAATCATTGTCAAGCTGGTTGCTTGTTTGAGATGTAACTAGTGTGTTGGTGCTAAAATTATTCTCTATTATACTTGGCTTGTGATGTTTCATAAGAACTGATGATCCGTCATTGTCATCGTCTGTTTCATCGTCTGTTTCCATGTTGGGCCTTTTTTCTGCTTTGGATAACGCTGAACAAGTCTCTTTTTTAGGTGTTCGTTGAATGACCTGGGAATAGAAAGATTGCTAAGGCAATCAGGGAAACTGAATTTATTGTTGATTCTTTCAACAATGCTTTTCTCTAAAAAAGAAAAAAGTGAGCACAATGTCTTCTTGTTGGAAGAACGTCGGTTCTTACTTTTGCTTATAGTAACCTGTAAAGTATCCACATGGACATCGTAATTACGGTGTTACTATTCCTAAACCAGTTATAGACTTGACCACCAATGATATAGATGAAATATTTAGTTGGATGTGATTTCATCATGATTTATTATAAACTGCTGTGTACATGAACACTATAGCGAAGACACCTTGTGTACATAAGCATAATAATGAATGACACTTTGTGAACATGAACACCAAAAGAACAAAAACAATTTAAAACATTACAAAAATACAAAAACATAGAAAAATTAAGAAAAACACAAAAACAATGGAAAACTATAAACCCAAAAAATATTTTACTTTTTATAATCATCAAATATATATATCAAATCATATAATAAATATCAATTGAATACATATTATATCAATAACTATATAAATATTCATTACAGTATTATCGCTGAATACTTCCCTATTTTTATTGCACTGATCCCTTGAAGAAGACTCAATTCCTTCATTGTAACCCTTATTCTTTTATTTTACTTTATTTATCTTATAGTTTGATCTACTCTACAAGATCTGGTGGTCACTATAACCTTTTATTTTTCTATTTTATTTTATTATCTTATATCCACAAGCGGATATCTTTTATTATCTTCTTATTTTAAACACTTCACTCCCCAAACACGCAATTCTACAACGGTTCTACAGTTTTGTTGGGGAAGGAAACTCTTTCGCAAATGCGGCAAAGGTGTACCATTATTTGCTCTTGGCGAGAAAGAAAAAATTGAGAGAAAACTGAGAGAAAAAATACTGAGAGAAAAAATACTGAGAGAAAAAATACTGAGAGAAAAAAACTGAGAGAAAACTGAGGGTTTTTTTACACCCCTTTTTTACAGTGAAGTGTATTTTGAAGAGTATGTACCCTATTCCGTTGGCCGTTTTACAGACCGTTCTGTTTAAAACACAATTATATATACGACATGTTTTTTTTTCAAAAATTATTTGCGTATTTATTAGGTAAAAGAAATGATAGCTGAATAGATCAAAGCTTCGTATATATATGCTACTTTACTTGGTTTACCAAACTTTCAGACCTTGGGCTCTATTTTCTTGCTACTTGTTAGACACTTGCTTATTTTGCTTTTGAATCTTTGGTTTGCTCTTGATTTAGTGTTGACTGTTCCTTTGTGTCATAGTACGCTTTGTCGCCCTTGGTTATGTTTGTTTCATTGTTTTAGCCTCGGCTTTGCTTACAGACCAAACCTTATCTTTTCATTATGTCGTTGACCTTGCCCACAGGCTGACAGCGCGTTTTCTTGTATTCATTTCTAGCTTTGACCAAGCCATGTCTTTCCGTAGCTCACTTTTGAGAATATTTCTTGGTGCGCTTCTTTCTTTCAAAAACTGCTGTCTGTTTTTATCTTTGGTTTTTTTTTTTTTTTTTTTTTTTTTTAATTTTACTTTTTTTTTTTTAATTTTTAATTTTTACTTTTTTTTTTTTTTTTTTTTTTTAGGCTACACAGAAAGACAGATACTGTGGCTCCCTTTTTTCTTTGATTTTCATCATCTGATTCGGTTCCGATGCTACATGTACTCTACATCTTCCATCTCTACAGAATCATCGGAATCCGAATCATCAAATTGATTTGGGAAAAAAGGTTGCTCACAGTTCTGTCTACTGAGAGCAGGAGGGTGAAAGGCAGCACTCTCCTCCCCTTGGGTTGGAGGCAAGCTACCAGAATGGCTGGATCTGCGCAACCTCAAGGGAAGACCCACTGGAATCCTGAAGCCATCGCTGTCCTATTACGCCAAAACAGAAATAATAGCACAGCCATTTTTGGAGTAAAATGAGAAAGAGTGAGTCAAAAATTTAGGCTTTTTTTTTTTACTACAACTTACGAATAGGTCTTCAGGTTCAGGGGATTGCTCTGCAGACGCTCTCACCTGTCTACAGAACAGAGAAAGAAGACGCTGACGATTGGCAATGCTTTGCATGCTTCACGCCATGCGCCTTCAAGATGCCTTTCAGCTCCTCCTTTTTCATTTTTTTGTTGTTAAAGTCTTTTCCTAATACACGATTATTGAAGTCAATTGTTATATACGCGTATTTTTTGTGTATGTTTAAATGCTAAAGTAATTACTTAGGTAGTATTTCATGTTTAAAATAAAAGTGCTATAAAGTAAAAGAAAAAAAAAGAAAAAAAAGGGTTTATTTATTTGTCTCTTTTTCGTGTGTACAGCCGTATGATTGGTTTAAATCAGTATGCTTTTTATCATTGTTCTTGTGTAAGGTTCTTTTTTTTTTTTTTGTAGCTGATTTTATGGCTTTTAGCTTGCTTATCTTGCTTGGCTTTTCTAAATCGGGCCGTACTAAGGCTAATACTAAAAAAAAGAAAAAGAAAAAAATAAGGAGGCTAGGAAAAAGAGAGTTATTAGAAATGGCCAGCAGCTTGAAATTGCTTGCCACAAGTAAATAAACGCGTATTGGCCCTGCTCACTAATTTTGAAAGACTGTATGTTTCTTTAAAAAAAATAAAGCGGCTTTGCTTACTTTTTTTCTTTTTTTTTCTCTCTCTCTCTCTTTAGCTATCAATCTATAGTCGGGATACACAAGCCGACATTGTGATAAATTTATGGTTCACTTTATTGCAGCATAAAAAAGAAAAAAAAAAAAGAAAGAGGTTAAGCATGTCAGTGCTATGTATATTCAGGCATGCAAGAATAGAGCGCTACCGTAGCAACACTCTTCAAAGTTGTGTGGCAACTGTTTGAGTTTTCAGTCTTGAACGTAAATCTGCTTTTTTGTTTACTTATTTTTATCTTGTGAACTTACGTTACTATTTTGTACAAGTCCAAAAAGCAAAACATGAAAAAAGGGCTACCCTCCTTTGCGCCCTTTTTTCCAAAAAAGAAAAAAGCTGCTGGAAATAAGTCAGTAGATAAGCGGCCCTTGATAGTCTTTTGCATTGATCATAAAATAGCGACTCGTGTAACATGGAAACTAAAAGAGCAAAAAGAAGCGAATAAAAAATATAGAGAAGGTTTTTTTTTTGAGTAAAGGTCAGTAACACTAAAGACACAGCTTTTCTGACCT
The DNA here is from genome assembly GCA_025677835.1 of Sporodiniella umbellata. Taxonomy (NCBI): domain Eukaryota; kingdom Fungi; phylum Mucoromycota; class Mucoromycetes; order Mucorales; family Rhizopodaceae; genus Sporodiniella; species Sporodiniella umbellata. The sequence goes on from JAIXMR010000039.1 coordinate 64,793, forward strand.
CTGACCTATACTCCTCATCTTATTTAGTGGCCATTTGAAATTTTTGGCCTTGGTCGTATCGTGGTTTTGGCAACGGTTATGTTTTAGTATTGAGCGTAGCATAGCGTGATTTTTTTTTAGTAAAAGCCATTTATTTATTGAGTTTTAAATGTATTAAATAGGATCACACGTTATGATGAGGGGTTTGTCCTTATTATGGGCTGGATTGCTTAAAACAAGAAATGATGTTGGATGTTAGATAGTCAGGGCAATCGGTTTTTCTTCAAATATAGAAAGTCAACGTGCCCACCCTATGGCGCTTAAAGTGTAGAACGTTAGGGGTAACATATTTTTATGATTAACATATGAAAAATGTTATAGATAAAAAGTCAAGTCGGATACGCCTTCCGCACAGAATTTAAGGTGGGATGCGTACTAACCCAAGGAGTTGTGGACTCATTGTTAGGCTGGACTCATTGTTTAACTAGACTCGTTCTTTTAACCGCGCATTCGAAAAACAGGTGCGGTATATATTCCGAATTAGAATGACATGTAAAGCATTGATTCACAAAGTGAGAGAAAAAAAGTGAGAGAAAAAGTGAGAGAAAAAGTGAGAGAAAAAAGTGAGAGAAAAAGTGAGAGAAAAGTGAGAGAAAAAGTGAGAGAAAAAGTGAGAGAAAAAGTGAGAGAAAAGTGAGAGAAAAAGTGAGAGAAAAGTGAGAGAAAAGTGAGAGAAAAATGAGAGAAAAAGTGAGAGAAAAAGTGAGAGAAAAAGTGAGAGAAAAAGTGAGAGAAAAAGTGAGAGAAAAGTGAGAGAAAAGTGAGAGAGAGAAAAAGTGAGAGAAAAAGTGAGAGAGAGAAAAGTGAGAGAAAAAGTGAGAGAGAGAAAAAGTGAGAGAAAAATGAGAGAAAAAGTGAGAGAAAAGTGAGAGAAAAAGTGAGAGAAAAAGTGAGAGAAAAAGTGAGAGAAAAAGTGAGAGAAAAGTGAGAGAAAAAGTGAGAGAAAAAGTGAGTGAGAGAAAAGTGAGAGAAAAAGTGAGAGAAAAAGTGAGAGAAAAAGTGAGAGAAAAGTGAGAGAAAAAGTGAGAGAAAAGTGAGAGAGAGAAAAAGTGAGAGAAAAAGTGAGAGAGAGAAAAAGTGAGAGAAAAGTGAGAGAAAAAAGTGAGAGAAAAAGTGAGAGAAAAAGTGAGAGAAAAAATGAGAGAAAAAGTGAGAGAAAAAGTGAGAGAGAAAAAGTGAGAGAAAAAGTGAGAGAAAAAGTGAGAGAAAAAGTGAGAGAAAAAGTGAGAGAGAGAAAAAGTGAGAGAAAAAAAGTGAGAAGAAAAAAGTGAGAGAAAAATGAGAGAAAAATGAGAGAAAAAGTGAGAGAAAAATGAGAGAAAAATTGAGAGAAAAAGTGAGAGAGAGAAAAAGTGAGAGAAAAAGTGAGAGAAAAAGTGAGAGAAAAAGTGAGAGAAAAGTGAGAGAGAGAAAAAGTGAGAGAAAAAAAGTGAGAGAAAAAAAGTGAGAGAAAAAGTGAGAGAAAAAATGAGAGAAAAAATGAGAGAAAAAGTGAGAGAAAAAGTGAGAGAAAAAGTGAGAGAAAAAGTGAGAGAAAAAGTGAGAGAAAAAGTGAGAGAAAAAGTGAGAGAGAGAAAAAGTGAGAGAAAAAAAGTGAGAGAAAAAAAGTGAGAGAAAAAGTGAGAGAAAAAGTGAGAGAAAAAATGAGAGAAAAAGTGAGAGAAAAAGTGAGAGAGAGAAAAAGTGAGAGAAAAAGTGAGAGAAAAAGTGAGAGAAAAAGTGAGAGAAAAAGTGAGAGAAAAAGTGAGAGAAAAAGTGAGAGAGAGAAAAGTGAGAGAAAAAAGTGAGAGAAAAAAGTGAGAGAAAAAGTGAGAGAAAAAGTGAGAGAAAAATGAGAGAAAAAGTGAGAGAAAAAGTGAGAGAGAGAAAAAGTGAGAGAAAAAGTGAGAGAAAAGTGAGAGAAAAAGTGAGAGAGAGAAAAAGTGAGAGAAAAAAAGTGAGAGAAAAAAAGTGAGAGAAAAAGTGAAAGAAAAAAAGTGAGAGAAAACTGAGAAAAAGTGAGAGAAAAAAACTGAGAGAAAAAGTGAGAGAAAAAGTGAGAGAAAAAGTGAGAGAAAAAAAGTGAGAGAAAAAGTGAGAGAAAAAGTGAGAGAAAAAGTGAGAGAAAACTGAGAGAAAAAGTGAAAGAAAAAAAACCGAGGGTTTTTTTCACCCCTTTTTTACAGTGAAGTGTATTTTGAAGAGTATGTACTCTATTCCGTTGGCCGTTTTGATGACTGTCTTGCAGACCGTTCTGTTTAAACCAAAATTATATATCCGACATATTTTCTTTTGAAAAGCACGGCACTATATTCTTTTTAGACGCGATACTATTTTCCTGAATTGTGCGACACTTTTTCTTGAAAACATACAATACCGTTTTTTAAAAAGTGCGACACTTTAACTTTTTTTTTTCTTGTGACATCATTTTGGCAAAAGGTGTATTGCCTTGTGTCACATAAATAATAGTCGTCTGTTTTACAAAATCCGCCTTTAAACGCGCTACAACACAAAACAGATTGGCAAGACGCATATCTATAGATAGCTGTGCTTTTTTTCCATATCTTTCAATATAAATTAAACACGAAAGGGGAAGCAGTGAACGCATAAAGCCATTTATTAGCTGTTTTTTTACCCACTTCGGAGTCGGAAAAACAAGGAGAAGGGTGTCAACAAACCTTTTTGCAGGAATAAATAAAAAAAGGATAAAAGACTATCGTAGGCCACTTTGGATTAGAAAGTACCAAGAACAAAGGCATTTTTTTTTCTCTGCTGGTGATCGACTTTGGTTGGTTGCCAACTCTTTGATTGTTCTGCAACCTAATATATTTGTCTTGTATGCGCACGCATACAGATAATGAAACAGCTGCGGAGGCATGAGTTACTCCATGAAATACGACAATAAAGTCTTACTCATTATCTTCAATTGAGGCTTTGGCACAGTGTGAACAGCGTTAACCTCGGTACTTTTGTTGGGAGGTGCGGAATAGTTCTGAAGACTGAGCAGAGTTAGAGCCCTATAGCTACAAGAAAGTGGGTCTGGAAGCGCGGTGTATGCATGTGAGATGTTGTTACGGTTCTCTTTGATAGCCAGCAAACTAAGCTTGTGCGAACCTACTTGGTAAGAAGTACATTTGCATATCGGGTAGGAAGGCCAGAGTGAACCTATGCTGCAGCACAAAAAACGGTGTACGGACTTAAAGGATTGGGTTCCTATTCACTAGCGCTTGAGCGATTTTGAGGACCTAAGGGCCATAGAGTTTTAAAAAGAGTGCCTTTCTTTTGTCTTTTTTCTTTTTAAATAAATATGACTTTCCTTTTTAATTGACTCCTAAATCCTTGGTATTATTGAGCCATTCTTCTGTCTCAGCTTAAGTTTAGGTACTTTGTATATATAGTTTTACGAGCTTTTAATTTTTGGTATTTGGCTACGCTTTAGCTTTTTACGCTATTTCAGAGCAAAAAACTACTGTGTTATTTCAGGCTTATTATTCTTAAATAAAATTTTCGATACTTGGACGATTTATGTTCTAAATAACACTTGACGTAGTTTTACTTATAACAGTAGCAATAATAGCAATAATAAGTGACGATAGGAAAGTATTGTAACAAAAGAACCTTATAACTAAGCCAACTGATAATCTTCTATATTGTTAAAAAATATTAGTTGTATATATTGTCTTAGTTTCATGAATAACCTGTTTAATGAGAGGAGAAAATGTACACATGCTCTATTTTAAAGAGAGAGTTATTACGTATAACAAATAAAAGTCTTTTTTTCTTAAAAAAAAAACGAACTATTATAACTTACTTCAAGCTAGTCTGTTCAACTTCAGACTAATCTAATTAGCTTCAAACAGCCAATTTGATATGTCCAATTTGGTCAGTCTAATGTAGATTTTAAGACTTTGGAAAAGTTTGTGTATAAAGCAAGTACTAACAAAGATAATACTATTTGATTATTTAATTAGCAAATATTCTTTTATTGAGTACAGGATTTGATAAAGACAAATCGGTTGAAATACGATACTATAGCAACCACTTACTTCATTTGATCTCTATAGGAAACTGGGTTACCTAAATTATAATTCAGTCATATAAGGCTTTTGCACTTTGACTACCTGCCATCTTACTATACCTCCCTTTGAATCAAGCTTTCATTCAGATGGCAATAATCCCATGGATACGTTGTGCCTGTAAAGCAAAAGCCGCATGTGTTATCTCTTCGTCTACGATCAAAAAGCTCAATGTGTCAGACCAGTTCTAGCCTCAGACTTCCCTCAGTCGCCACATCAACTCTCTAAGATGCTACACGATCTGCAAACCAAACACATTGCCCTATCTCCTCTAACCTGACCGATTGCCCTTAAACCTAGCGACGTTTTGAGTGAAATTGATGAAACACTTATTTCCTAATTCTCAATCAGGTATCACAATAGACTTACTTTTGCTCCTGTGGATTTAAAGATGAAAAAATAGCAAGGCTTCACTCTGTACTGTATGAATTTTTTTTATCCCTTCCACTGTTCCCTCAAATCCGAGCCTGATGGCTCAGAGTCATCTGATACGACACTACAATCACGAATCAATGCTTTACATGTCGTTCTAATTCGGAATATATACCGCACCTGTTTTTCGAATGTGCGGTTAAAGAACTAGTCTACTTAAACAATGAGTCCAGTCTAACAATGAGTCCACAACTCCTTGGGTTAGTACGCATCCCACCTTAAATTCTGTGCGGAAGGCGTATCCGACTTGACTTTTTATCTATAACATTTTTCATATGTCAATCATAAAAATATGTTACCCCTAACGTCCTACACTTTAAGCGCCATAGGGTGGGCACGTTGACTTTTTATATTTGAAGGAAAACCAGTTGCCCTGACTATCTCACATCCAACATCATTTCTTGTTTCAAGCAATCCAGCCCATAATAAGGACAAACCCCTCATCATAACGTGTGATCCTATTTAATGCATTTAAAACTCAATAAATAAATGGCTTTTACTAAAAAAAAAATCACGCTATGGCTACGCTCAACACTAAAACATAACCGTTGCCAAAACCACAATACGACCAAGGCCAAAAATTTCAAATGGCCACTACAATAAGATGGGGAGTATAGGTCAGAGGTCAGTAAAGCTGTGTCTTTAGTGTTACTGACCTTTACTCAAAAAAAAAACCTTCTCTACTATTTTTTATTCGCTTCTTTTTGCTCTTTTAGTTTCCATGTTACACGAGTCGCTATTTTATGATCAATGCAAAAGACTATCAAGGACCGCTTATCTACTGACTTATTTCCAGCAGCTTTTTTCTTTTTTTGGAAAAAAAGGGCGCAAAGGAGGGTGGCCCTTTTTTTCATGTTTTGCTTTTTGAACTTGTACAAAAATAGTAACGTAAGTTCACAAGATAAAAATAGGTAAACAAAAAAGCAGATTTACGTTCAAGACTGAAAACTCAAACAGTTGCCACACAACTTTGAAGAGTGTTGCTACGGTAGCGCTCTATTCTTGCATGCCTGAAATATACATAGCACTGACATGCTTAACCTCTTTCTTTTTTTTTTTTTTTTTTATGCTGCAATAAAGTGAAACCATAAATTTATCACAATGTCGGCTTGTGTATCCCGACTATAGATTGATAGCTAAAGACAGAGAGAGAAAAAAAAAGAAAAAAAGTAAGCAAAGCCGCTTTATTTTTTTTAAAGAAACATACAGTCTTTCAAAATTAGTGAGCAGGGCCAATACGCGTTTATTTACTTGTGGAAAACAGTTTCAAGCTGCTTGGCCATTTCTAATAACTCTCTTTTTCCTAGCCTCCTTATTTTTTTTCTTTTTCTTTTTTTTTAGTATTAGCCTTGGGTACGGCCCGATTTAGAAAAGCCAAACAAGATAAGCAAGCTAAAAGCCATAAAATCAGCTGCAAAGAAAAAAAAAGAACCTTACACAAGAACAATGATAAAAAGCACACTGATTTAAACCAATCATACGGCTGTACACACGAAAAGAGACAAATAAATAAACCCTTTTTTTTCTTTTTTTTTCTTTTACTTTATAGCACTTTTATTTTAAACATGAAATACTACCTAAGTAAGTTACTTTAGCATTTAAACATACACAAAAAATACGCGTATATAACAATTGACTTCAATAATCGTGTATTAGGAAAAGACTTTAACAACAAAAAAATGAAAAAGGAGGAGCTGAAAGGCATCTTGAAGGCGCATGGCGTGAAGCATGCAAAGCATGCCAATCGTCAGCGTCTTCTTTCTCTGTTCTGTAGACAGGTGAGAGCGTCTGCAGAGCAATCCCCTGAACCTGAAGACCTATTCGTAAGTTGTAGTAAAAAAAAAAAAGCCTAAATTTTTGACTCACTCTTTCTCATTTTACTCCAAAAATGGCTGTGCTATTATTTCTGTTTTGGCGTAATAGGACAGCGATGGCTTCAGGATTCCAGTGGGTCTTCCCTTGAGGTTGCGCAGATCCAGCCATTCTGGTAGCTTGCCTCCAACCCAAGGGGAGGAGAGTGCTGCCTTTCACCCTCCTGCTCTCAGTAGACAGAACTGTGAGCAACCTTTTTTCCCAAATCAATTTGATGATTCGGATTCCGATGATTCTGTAGAGATGGAAGATGTAGAGTACATGTAGCATCGGAACCGAATCAGATGATGAAAATCAAAGAAAAAAGGGAGCCACAGTATCTGTCTTTCTGTGTAGCCTAAAAAAAAAAAAAAAAAAAAAAAAAGTAAAAATTAAAAATTAAAAAAAAAAAGTAAAAATTAAAAAAAAAAAAAAAAAAAAAAAACCAAAGATAAAAACAGACAGCAGTTTTTGAAAGAAAGAAGCGCACCAAGAAATATTCTCAAAAGTGAGCTACGGAAAGACATGGCTTGGTCAAAGCTAGAAATGAATACAAGAAAACGCGCTGGTCAGCCTGTGGGCAAGGTCAATGACATAATGAAAAAACAAGGTTTGGTCTGTAAGCAAAACCAAGGTTAAAGTAATAAAACAAACATAATCAAGGGCGACAAAGCATACTATGACACAAAAGAACAGTCAATACTAAATCAAGAGCAAAGCAAAGATTCAAAAGCAAAATAAGCAAGTGTCTAACAAGTAGCAAGAAAACAGAGCCCAAGGTTTGAAAGTTTGGTAAACCAAGTAAAGTAGCATATATATACGAAGCTTTGATCTATTCAGCTATCATTTCTTTTACCTAATAAATACGCAAATAATTTTTTGAAGCATTTTTTTGTATTTTCGCTTTCTTTTTTTTTTTTTTCAGCAAATTTTTCATATGTAACTCTCTACTCCTTAAAAACGACCAAAAGTATCATTAATACAAGGCACTTTGTTGTTAGTGAAATATCATTATCAAAGTCATAGCTCAATGAGGTCTCATCGCGTTCTTATTTAGGGGCGCAAAAAGCGTAAAAAACTTGATGCTGATCTGTAGTGAGCATCGTTGCACGAGATAAATTCTGATGCGATGTATTCGCAATGTTAACTAGTTTTCGAAGAGTATTTAATATTTTAACTGATGATATAGATAAGTTTTTAGTTAATTTCTCTCTTTGCATCTATCATTCGTAGTGCCGTGGAAATTAAAAGTCTTTATTTCTTTTAAAAAGATTTATCAAAAAAAGCACGTTGTAAGTTTTTTAGCAACTTACACCTTAAATTAATATTAGTTTCTCTAGAAATTTCAATAACTAATGAAACCCTTTTATATTATTATAATTGTATAGGCAAAGTATTTTCCTCGTTGCTCAGTAGTATCATTAGTATATCTCTGTAGTAGCAACTGGAATGAGATAACGTATCAATCAATACTACTTTTTTCTATCGAAAAAGTAGCCATACAACCCATCAAACATACATATACGTATGTACACAGTACTCAAAACTGACTCTATAAGCATGTGAAGGGAACTGTTTATTTGTAGTCGCTTATTCCGTATGCACTTTTTCTCCATTCCAAACACCAGAGTTGTATCTAGCTACTTCGTTCATCAGACCCACCTGATCTGCCACAGCCTTGAGTGCTCCAAGCACAACCCCGTTTCCAGTAGAAAAGTTATACATGTAATAGTGAAGCCCTACTTCATCACAAAACTGTCTTACTAAGGGTACACAGGCACGAAGATTATGACGGGGTATTCTAGGGAACAGATGGTGTACTGCTTGGTATTGAAGTCCGCCATGGAACCAGTCTAACCACAAAGGACAGTCAACATCCATAGTAGTTCGTAACATCTTTGCAGGAAAAGGCTCATTAGGTCCGAGATCTTCAGTCGACATTCCAAAGTGAGAAAGAGTGATCTGTACATGAAGAGGAAACGTAAGCATATAGGATACAAAAATATAAGCAACACGAAGACGCCAAGTAGGAACGTATGAGAGAAGAGCGCTGAACCAAACAAAAAAGAAAGTGATACCAGTCAGCTCAAGTTTTCGGTTGCGTACATTTTTTGAAGTAAAAAGGTAGTTTAAAGAAAGAAAATGCAGATTGAATCGACCAAAAGATAAAATAAAATAGTATAAATAGTGTTGGTATTTGACAAAGAACTTGGCTATACCGTTAAAAAACAAAACGCGTTTGTAGTAGGTGGAGTATATATTGCTAAAAAACTTGCTAGTGATAGCTAAAAATGGTAGCTGTTGAATATCTGGATCGTGTTCTGGATGGTTTGTTACAACATGATGTACGTTGTGGCTATCTTTCCACCATCCTATGCTTAAACCACAAATAAAATTTGCTATAGTTGCACCAATAACGTGATCTATATTGCTATTTCCAGTAATCTCATTATGTCCAGCATCGTGTGCTGTAAATAAAAGCTGATGCCAAAAACCAGCAAGAAATATAGCACCAAGGATGAAATGCCACCATGCCGTTCCTTTCAAGGTAAACCATAACGATAGAGAAATTAAAGAAAAGTATCTACAGCACTCCTCACCGTACTTCCAGTAGTTGCATTTATCAAGACCTCGTATTTTTATTTCTTCTTCAAGCCGGCGGTATGCATTTCTGATTTTAATACTATCCAGATTCTCCTGGTCTATTAGATCTTGAGAGAGATCAGCACAATGTGCTCTATTTAGCCTTTCTAGAGAATCGTCGTAGGCTTTGATGCTTAGTCCTCCTTCCCACGTTGCTGTGAGTTGTTCATCAGACTGTCTATCTCTTCTTGGGGCTGGTTTTGCGATATTTACTTTGGTGACGTCTGGAAGATAATCGCCAATGTAGTAAAGATTAATCATTTTCTCGTACACTTTTGGTGGGTGCATTGAGCGGATTTCGTCAGTAACATCTCTACCAAGAGCACTTCTTAAAACAGCCTCGCCACCTGGATGTTTAGCAATGAAGTTGTTTACTCTGTAGACCTTTGATTCGAATATAAAAACACTGTCTCCCTTTTTTACATAGTTTTGAAATTGTTGTTTGTTTATAAAGGCATAAGTAGAATTCTCTGGATTGATTTTCAAATTAGGCGTCATTTTTTTTTTTTTTTTTTTTTTTTTTTTTTTTGCAAACAAGCGTTTCGAAAAGAATAGTATAAAAAAGAGCTTTAGAGTTTTCAGACCATTTTATTTAAGAGCAACAGATTTTGTATACATATAATCAACGTTGGTATAAGTACGAAGATTTTACTTTATACTGTACTATTACAAATTTACGAGTCAATCCAACTTATGATTGCCTTGATGCTTTGTTTAGTAAATAAATATATATCAGAATATAAGATTTTTACTCATCGTATGCTCACTGCATAATTAGAGTCAATGGGTTGAATTATAGAGGAACTTTGTGTTTTTTTTTTTTTACCAATGTCCACTCAACTAAGGTAATGCTAAAAGTAAAAATGGAAGACTGAGCCAAGTATAATTAGCCAAAAACAAAGTATAAAGCGCTCAAAATCAACATGCAAAAATTAACAATAGACTTTTACTTTAGAGCTGGTGACAGAATTAGCATTAGAGATTACCTGGAATACATTCTTTTGGGCTTTGAAAAAAGAAAAAAACACTCGCAACATCATTTGACAAAATCCCGTACGTACCTTTTGTTTTACTATCGCAGCCATTAGTCCGTATTTGAGTTCTTAACACATTGTTTTATACAATAAGTAGTCTGTAAGCCTATATAAAGAAAAAAGAAAGTCAGACTATGTTATTAATAGACGAATTCAGGTGCTCTTTTATTTTTGTCATTTTTTTCTTACACTAAAGCATATGCGCAACTACATATGTTTTCTATAAACTTAAAGCTGTTTATCACGAGTATAGATGGAATAATCTTAAAACTTCCCTAATTTTTTTCTTTTTACTTATTTGTGTATATATATGCAACTTAAACTAAAAAAAAACAAACCCGGATTTTGTTTTTACGTCTGTAGATTGAATACATGATGTGCTCTATATTCCTGCTTTATTAAGGCCTAGAAAAGCTGCGTGATATAGAATGAAAGCTAATGTTTCAAGAAAAATTAAAGTGCGAAAAAATTGGAAACAGAGGTTTTAACAAACTTTTTAATCCAAAAGGTTTTCCAAAATGCAAAGTTCTGTAAATTTGAGTAAATCTGATGCTTATACCGAAAAAAATATTGCCCTGATATAAAGTACGTTGGCTCGAGCTTTTCCATGCGGTGTCTATATCAGCTATATAAAAAAAAAGTCTATTCAAGCGAGTTCCTTTTCAGGTTAAGAAGTCCACATAGTATAAAACCTTTTAGGCTATGTTTTCCAAATGCGCGATAGAGCTGCACATTATGATATTTGTGTTAATATTCTTAAAGTTGTGAATGATTATAGTCTTGATGAAATATACTTACCTTCAAATAAGGCTATCTACAAAAGCATTTAAGACCCATGAATATATTAATTCTTTACTGCTCCTAAACGTCTTACTGTTTTTGCGATCGGTCTAGAGTCTTGATTCTATGGTTATGGTAAAGCTATTTACTGCTTCAGCGTGCAGTTTGTAATATTCAGCTTGGTATCGTTTTTCTATAAACTCTTGGATTGATCAAAAGAAGAGAATATAGTTGATTATATATATTCATATTATGAACAAAATTGACTAAAAAAAAAACAGCAGAATATTTTGTTATTTTAAGAGATGTTTTTTTGCTTTGTTCAATCAAGCATGTTTACGTATAATAGAAAAAAATTGCTTTTTATAAATATTTATTTTTGAAGCCTAGTTGTAGATAGATCTAGCGGCTGGAAGAGATTTTTTAGTTTTCTCTTTTTTTCGGCGATTGCTTTTGACGGCACTTGCTTTCTGCAATACGTGTAGCCTTTAAGGAATATTGAATTTTTATACTTTAATTTACTTTTGCCTTTTAATTCTCATTCGAAGAGCGCTCTTCTATTACAAAACACATTATATGGATACATAAATCTAGATGAGCTCGTTTGAAACAGGTACAGAACATATCCCCGTTTCTGTGTACTCTTTGTTTAAGTCTCAGAAGCATGTTACTGTTATCTGTCATCATAGGGACGTCATGTGATTGGCTTAAAAAATTAATTTTTTTTTTTCAAGTAATTTAGAACTGTCACTATTGTTCTTCTTTCTCTTACACACACACACACACACACACACACACACAAAAGTAACCATGGCAGTGACTTTGAAAGAACAAAGTGTTGGATTTCAAGTCCCAAAACTAGCCCAAGATTTGATTGCTGGCACCTGTGGTGGCTGGGCCCAAGTGATTGTTGGTAAAGATTGTTGAAGAAACTGTTCCTTTTTACTAAAAAAAAAAAAAAAAAAAAAACATAGGCCATCCTTTTGATACCTTGAAAGTAAGATTACAAACCCAACCTTCTCCACCTATCTATAAAAATGCTGTGGATTGTTTTAGAAAATTGGTTCAAGCTGATGGTGTAAGTAGTGTGTCTGAGGGGAATTTTTTTCCTGTTACTTATCTTTAAACGAACAGCCTAAAGGTTTATATAGAGGTGTTGCCTCTCCACTTGCTGGGATTGGTTTGTGTAATGCTGTTGTATTTATGTGTAATGGCGAGTTTAGAAGAATGCTTCAAGGAGGAGATGCCAATAAGGTATTATCTTTGACCGAAATCGGTATTGCTGGATCTATGGCCGGTACTGTCATGGCTTTCTTTAACTGTCCTATTGAATTATTGAAAGTCAAACTTCAAACTCAAGATCCTGCTGGTGTGATCAATGCTCAAGGAAAGCTCGAACCCCCTGTAAGATTTTTATGAATCAAAAACCACAAATCGCTTACACACGGGATTAGTATAAGGGTGTTATAGATTGTGGTGTTCGTACCGTACGCTCTCAGGGACCTTTGGGTATTTATCGAGGATTGGGGATTACTCTGTTGAGAGACTCTCCTAGCTATGCTTTGTATTTCAGTAAGCCACCGAAAAAAAAAAAATAGATTATCAAAAACAAGGTGCCGACCTTTTTTTTTATAGTGACTTACGAAGGATTGAAGCGCACATTCCAATACATGAAGGGTCCTGACCAGCCCTTAACTACCTTTGACTTGCTTATGGCTGGCGGTTTGTCTGGTTTCGGTGCTTGGATTCCTGCCTATCCCCAAGATGTCATCAAAAGTCGCATGCAAAACGATCCTAGGTAAAACAAGCATACGAGATATACACAAAAGGAGACTCAATCTATAAAAAAAAAAATAGAATCAAATCGTCAGTTATGGCTTTCCGTACTTTGGTGAAAGAAGCTGGATATAAGGCATTCTTTAACGGTGTTGGCCCTACTATGGCAAGAGCTTTCCCTGCTAATGCAGCCACTTTCTTTGCCTACGAATTAGCAATGAAATCCATGAACTAGACTATACAATAAACACCAACTGTAGATAAGAAAAAGAAGAGAGATGGAGTAGCTTTATTTACTGCATTTATGATTTAAGTGAGAATGATTTTTTAAAGAAAATATTTACAACATGAAAGAAATGGGGGAAAAAAGGATTGTTTAGCTTGTACTGATACGGAGGTCGTTTTCGGTTTTGATCAGAGCTGGCTTATGATCCTGCGAAAGATGGGGGTAGTTGAGTTTTTGGTTGATGATTTTGCCAACATGGGCCATACGTTTTGGATTCTTTAGTAGAGTGGCTGCCACTTTACAGTAAGCATGCAGTTTTTTGCGATAAGGAGTATCTTTGGTTTCATGCTCAGGTACCACTTGGTCAGGTCTCACAGTTTGAAGGAATTTCTTGGCACATTCTGAGTTACCTTCAAAGCATTCAGCAAATCGCGCCATAATGTTCTCATGGCTACGGCCTTTAGCACGTAGAAAAGCGTAATAGCCAAAACAGTGGTTGAAGATGTACTCGTAGATTTCCACTTTAGTGATTGGCGATCCTTTTTCAGGCGCGTTTTCGATGCGCATGTTGCTTTTGGTCTTTTTGTCTGTCTTTTTATCCTCTACTTCTTCATTCGGAGTCTCTTCTTTTATGTCTTCATGAGATATTTGCTTAGCAGCTGACACAACACATTCAAGGCTCATTGTGTGACGAAGGACAATGGACATAAGTGCTGCACCCAAGAGTGGGTGATCTTTCAGGATATTTGCAGCTTCTTGCTCAGTGCCTTCCTCGGTGGCTTCCACACCCATCTTGTCGGAAAGTACACGATGAAAATCAATATCGGGCACTGCTGCATGGTTGATAAAGAGAGAAGAAAATGTATCAGAGGTAAACGCTTGTTCGGGTTGATCAAATAGGCCAAAGTTGTAAAGGTTATCTAATGGAAATCTGAATGGTTCAGGTGAGCATTGCCCTTCAGAGGAAGAACTAGAAATGTGCTCCTCATTCATACTGGGTTGAGAAGGGGGAGATGCCATAAGAGGAGGTTGTGAAATCATTTGCTCCATTAGCTCTCTATTAGCCTTAAGAAGTCTTTCGTTTTCTCTCTTTAGATCGTTGATGATATTTTCTTTTTCGTCAAGTCTCTGTTCCAGTTGGCCAATGTATTCTAATATTCAGACGGCTCAAGTCAGAATAAGATGCAATTGTTTGTTTTCTTTGTACCTTTGCGTCTAACACGAAAGTTACGGGCTGATATCTTGTTTCTGAACTGGCGTCGTTCTTTTGAAGTCATTGATTTCAAGTGCTCTGCAGAAGGCGTGTCTTCTTCAGAATCGCTTGACACTTCAGACTTGTTTTTGTTTTTATTATTTGAATGGGATACACCTTTGACGAATATAGGCTCCTTGAATCGAATTTTTTTAGGTAGCTTTACGCTTGAAGGTACACTGGAGGGATCTTGAACGAACACAATATTGTTTTCAAGTGTAGTGTCTTTTGTAGGAAGTGGAGTAAAATTAGGAGCTGTATCCAATCCAAGAAAGCTATTCATAACTTCATTGCCGTTGGTGAGCCACTCCATATTGATATTGTTGTCCATTTTTTTTAAAAAAAATAAATGAATTAATGAAAAATAGAATATACAAAAAGTGACTCTGACATTATATCTTATTTAGCGGGGAAAGAAAAATGGCTATCTAAATGGTAACGAAAAAGTCAAAGGCTTACGCAAGAATTTCCATATTTGGACCGTATATACCGTAAGGCTATACAGAAAACTTATTTCCGCCAATCAACTTGGCACAAACTATCTGACCGGAGAAATCTAAACCCTTTACTCACACAAATGAATGCTTACACGTTTTAGATTGGGTTGGATCGTAGCTCAAAAAAATTACGGTCAAAGCAAATCGTTTTATTTTATATGAATTTTAGAGCCAAAGGTTGAACAAATCAGCAGCCTTCAAGAGAACAAATAGTATTGGTTTCTCTTGAGTTTTAACAAGAATTTCCTTTTCCTAGTAAATAGATCCAGTGTGCAGTTATTGGTGACCCTTTCAGCTATCTATGAAGTAGACCCAACGAAGCCAGAATCTACTTGTTTTACTGAATCCTTTAGAATTTAGGCTTATTTTTAGTATTTAGCTTTTTATGCAGACATACTTTTATAAACATAAGCATTAAAACCATAATGAGCCCTTGACACGGTTCTTTATCATATCGCTATATTCCTCATCATATATACCCTTTTCCATATGGAAAGCCTGCTTGTTCTATGGTTCTCTTTAAGTTTCTTTTTGTATTTTTTTGAAACTATAAAATAAACCAATACATCATTCACAAGATCATTTTTCTTTTAACATTCTGTATTTTCCTAGGCTATGTTTTTCCATAGAGAGAGATGCCGATAACTTAAAAATGACAATATTAGCATGTTTTGGACCAAAAAGTTATAGATAAGTAAGCAGTAGATAAAAGTATTAGAATACCATTGATTTTAATTATGAAATTAAGCTCGATGTAGAATATATTTCTCCAAGAACCAATAGAAGGAATATGGTTTCTTTTTCTTCATAGCCCAGTACTTTTTATTATCGCAGAAACTAGCTGCTACCAATTATTATAAAAGCTATGTATTGAAAAGTTTTAGATTCTTTATATTAGAACCGTGGAGATTTTTACGTTCGTCTTCAATTGGTTTATTAGTTGGATCTTAGGTCTGGTGTCCTAAACCGTCTTTTTCTCACTGGAAAGATGACGGTACCCAGTTGGCCATTACACTTATCTAAACTTATTACTTTTTACTTTAAGGCAATCAATGGCAATATCCAAATAATGTAATCTTTGAAGCAGCTTACTAGACCGCTTACACACCCTTTGACGGTTGTGAGTTTTTAGCCAGTTATTTGTACGCAAATACCACATATGTAACACAAAGCTCGTGGTGATTCAATTGAACTGAAATGATCCAAGACAGTACTAATAAGACAAGCAGCATGGCGATGTCCTTGAAAAAAAAAAAAAAAATTGAAAACCATTAGTTGGCATGGCAAAATCGGTAGATTTTATTTCAACACAGTCCAGCTTATATGACACACAGCAAAGTGTAACTGAGGCTAGTTTTTTTTCAAAAAAAAAAAAAAATTAGCCATTATGATGGAGACTCATAAGTTTGTTCATAACAACCATAAAAGGGAAAGCCACAAGTTAAGCTTGATCTAAAAGAAAATTGGTTGCTTTGATCAAATCATGATCGTTTTTTTCTAAAGCGTCAATCGCTTGTAGACGAGAGAAGCCCATATTGTTGAGCTCTTCGATCAAGTGTTCATAAGCTGTGTTTGGTAGAGGAGGAATAGGAGGCGGGGAGTTGAGAGTATGTGGAATGATAGGAGAGGATTTGGTGGAGGAAGGCATGGGAGTGTTGAAGAGCTTAGGTGGTAAAGCAGGTACTAAGCTTGGGGATAACGCTTGGGGGTAAGTGGCTCCATTTTGAAAGTTCCAATAGGCGCCTTCATTTTTTGGGAAGTTTCTGGGTGGATAGACTGGATAAGGGTGTGTAGTGTTGATAGTGTTAGTGCCTGGGCTACCCAAAACAGATCTTAATGCAGCAAAATCGTTCTCGGGTGGAGCGTCCCAAGGGTCAGCTGGAGATAGTCCCTGTTCAAACTTTAGATAGTCAAAGCGGTTGTCTAAAGCCGGCGGCTGAACAGTCCCTTCTTCAGCTTCAGGCATAGAGACATGCTTTTGCTCTGGTTTTAATATACGTGTGTCTGTATCCAAAAATCCGGGTGCGATCTTTCGAGCTGCTACTTTCTGCTGCTTTATTTTTTCTTCTTCGTATTGAGCCATTTTAGCTTTTAAATTTTCCTCTTCTTCAGCGCTTTTTTTTCGGGAAGTCTCTGCATGTAAAAGTGCCTGTCTTTCTATAGAAAAGGGGTATGAAACCTAAACAGGGTCAGATAAGTTTCCTGTGTTTCGTTCAAGTTACTAATTGTGTGATGCTGTCTGGCACTGGCTTGAGTTCTGAAGCAACCGTAATCTTTTTAAAAGAACAATAGTAAGTTGTTGCTTAGATGTTGGATAACGCTTTGTCAAGTTCATACCTTTTTCGGTAGTCTGTAATGGGGTGAGACCATGACTGGTACATTATGAAGAGCTGCATATGTTGACCCTGTCTCTTAAAGACTGTTAGTGCTTGAGTTTTTGGTAAAAGACGTTTTGCTTAGAAAATATACCGTGATCAGACATGAAGCAATTGCGAAAGAAGGTGTGATTGTGTTGGTAAAATGAAAACAAAAATAAAAAAGACAAATTCTCTGTACAGGTTCATGTTATTCAGGTCACGTGTATTGAAACAGAACTATCTGATTCAATTGACCAAATTTGACATTGTTCTTTGAGGAAGAATAGAGAGCAAAAGATCAATGGTTCATCGGCTTAGTATTCATAAAATCACTATACTCTTGGCTCTAATTTACGAACGTTTTTTCGTCTTGTACAACGAAACAGGCTTCAGTGACATAATTTGATCAAAGAATCTGGACTCAAATTCTGTATTTATTTTCCGCTCTGTATTCCTCTCTACACAGACTATGACTGAGGACATATTATAAAATGGATGAGCAAAGTTATGTATATGCAACTAAGATAGTAAATCAGAAACAAATAAACAATAAAAATAATAAAAACCAAGAAAATTTAAAGATTCGTTGAAAACAGAAACATCAAAAAGACTAAAGGCTGCTATGTAGACTATACTTTAGGGTACTATAACAATTTCTATCTGTGGACACCTGGCTGCAACGTACAGATAACATTGCTGAAAGCATGTATTAAATATATAAAAATAGTACTGATATCACCTTTTTGATGTTAGAATATAATAGTAGCCTGATTTTAATACTTGTTTAAAAAAAAACAGCAGATGAAGCCAAAAATAAAACAGAAAAGAAGTAAAGGTTTCTTTAATCATAAACTTTGAGGAAAAAAAAAAAAAAAAAAACTGTGTTACAGAAATATGAGTTTGTAAGAATACTCCAAGTATGTTTTCACAATACTAGTTAAACTACGGTCAGAACTTTAAAAAAAGTACAAAAACCGATATTTGTATGTTTTTAGACAGGCTTAGTGTATTCTTTATTATAGACCTAGCTTTACAAGAAGAAAAGAGCCAGAAGTTAGCGCCGAACTAACAAAGGCGTACACAGGTTAAACCTGTTAAGAGAAAAGGATTTTATAGAAAAACGTGCAAGTTTCAGTTTCATTTCAACTACAGTGTTTCTTCACTATAGTTACTGAAGACCTTCACTTGCTCTTCAGTGAGAAGAAAGAACCAAGCAAGAACCACTCGGTTTGATGTAGAACGTAAACTTTGCTCATATAGTTTGATCCCATTGTAAGCCAAAACCAATGTCGCCTCTATTAAATGTAAGATTAAAATCTATTTTACTCATGCTTAAACATTTTTATAGACTGTCTGGTTTTCTGTTTAAAGCATGGTCAATAATATTAGAGCAGAAATCATATGTCAAAAGCTGATCCTCAATCGTAGCTCCTCTGAAACCTAGTATGCTAATTGGGCTATTCAGTAAAGACGACGGTTTGATCATATAACCCGGTTTTACCGAGCGTTGTAAAAAGATTGGCAATATAAGAATCGATTACGTGCATTTATATCTAAGCATAATAGAAATTTTCTTTTTTTTTTTTTAAAAAAAAAAAAAAGATTGTAAATACATGCTTCTGAATAACAAAGAAAAATATATCAACTGGAAATAAAAAATAACCCAAAAACCAGAAAAAGCAAATGAGACTTTACAGTTTGTGATCTTCTATTTGTTTTCAGGGGCGCTTCAGTCTGTCATTGGTAAGCGATTTTGCCTCATTTTATTTTATATATAAAGCACGTTGGTCTTTTTAGTAAACGGCCTCAATCAAGTATTTTAAATGACAAAATTTGTAAAGAAAAACCTATCCAGTTGTACAATAAACAAATAGTTGATCCATCGTCTTTTTTTTTTTTTTTTTTTTTTGGACTTTTCAAAGTAACACATGAAAGCTTTTGCTTCCCGCTCATGTTGAGTGAATCCTTGTATAAATAAAGGAGCTTAGCGGTATGCATGCATTTTTTTTTTTTTCTAGTTTTTCTATCGATTTCTTAATCAAAGAAGGTTATGTTTCGTCTCTTATTGGTGGTAGTGTGCTTTATATTAATTCAATGTAATGCCAGCACCGTCTATAAAAGACAACAAAAGGATGCAATGGTATCACCGAACTCTATCCAGTTAAGGCCCTTAGTCTGGGGAGATGTCAACTTTATCCATTCAACCGATACGCATGGTAAGTGAAGTTTCACTTGTTTTTTGCTTTCTCACTTTCTTCTTTAAAGGATGGTTAGAGGTAGCAACAATGAAAAAAAAAAACAAGGCAAGAGACACCAACCTTGATGTACTTTATAGGGCCATTTGCTTGAAAGTGCTTACAACGGCGATTTGGGCGACTTTTACTCTTTTTGCATTCAAATGAAAAAGAAGGCAAAAGAAACAAAAAAAGATTTGTTTGTGGTGGATACAGGGGATACTCATGACGGTAAATAAATAAAATCAGAGTTAAACAATACTTAGAATCGGCAACAGGAAATGGATTGAGCGACGCTACCGAGTTAAAGGGGGAGATTTCGCAGCCTTTAATTACTAATATTCCCTATGATCTCTTGACGATTGGAAACCATGAGCTTTACGGTAATTGGTAGAGCTCGTAGATTTGAGTGTTGTTAACCTTTTTATATAGAAAACGATATTACTATTGATACTGTAAAAAACTTTATCCCTCATTGGAAAGATCGTTATCTGGCTGCTAATGTTTACCTGAAAGATGCCAACAGCAACAGAACAATTCAAATTGGGTAAGGAGTATGATAAAGAAAAGAAAAAGTTAAACAAGGGGTTTGTTAGCAACAAGTATACGTACTTTCAAGGTGAATTTGGTACCCGTGTGTTGGCCTATGGGTTTTTATTTAATTTTAAGGGCAATGGGGATAGATCTGTAGTCATGCAGGTGGAAGAAGAGATTGCCAAGCCCTGGTTTAAACAATCCCTTCGAACTCACGAAGCAGATATAGTTGTCTTGATTGGACATGTAGGTATTCGTTTTGACGAATTCTATCATATCATTGCCGCTATTAGATCTGAGTATCCTTCTATACCGATTGCTGTACTCGGCGGTCATACGTAAGACTCTTCAGCTATCTTTTTTTTTTTTTTTTTTTTGACAGTAATCTAGTCATATCCGAGACTTTGTTCAGTATGACGGACGTGCAGCAGGCATTGAGTCTGGTAGATATATGGAAACCATTGGGTTTCTCTCTGTGAGTGTAAGTAGACAAGATGAAACTATCCAAAAGAGAAGCTAATGGACTGTCTATAAACAGGGTATTTCTAATCCTCAAGGAAATCTTACTTTCAATCGAAGGTATTTAGACCAAAACCGGATGAGCTATATTCATCATTCGGTCAAGGGGGACGAAAAGAGATTTGATACAGAACAAGGCAAAGCCATTTCAAAGAAGATTGAAGCGCTTCGACGTACACACCATCTCTCGGATCGTATAGGCTGTGCGCCTCAGGACTATTACCTGACCTCAGTGCCTGTTACAGACAAGTCAAGCATATACCATTTGCTGACCCATCAGGTTTTGCCCAAGACAATTCAAGACAAGAGTCGAAAGAACCTGGCTTTATTTCTTTATAATACAGGCGGTATCCGTTACGACATTTATCAAGGGGCGTTCAGCAAGAGTACGCCTTACCAGCTTTCGTTTTATAAGGACGTGTTCCACCGTATCGATAGCGTGCCATTGACGATTGCACGACAGATTTTACCAGCCTTGAACAAGAAAAAGCAGCTGAATAAGCGTTCGGTGCTGCCCGGGACGCCTTCTCGTCCTGTCCCTAAGCACGAAAAGCTGACGCGCGGCTATGTGACAGAGGACGATCATGGCACGGACGGTGACGACACACCCCATCGGGCGATTCCCTATGTCGAACCGCCCATGTGTGTCGGCTCCGATCTACCTGAGAAAGACACTCATCCGTGGGTAGATATCTACTACCTGGGCTACCTTGAAAAGCGACTGAAGACAGTCTTGACCGATTTAACTGGACAGACATGGAAAGAAAACACCACGATTTCTACTCTTACTACCAACACTGTATGGTCTACCTTTGTTGAAACTCACTGGAAATCATGTGTATAGCTTGAATCGTAATAATAAAGAGAAACGTTCTGTATTTTATGGTATTAGATATTTTGTTGGGTATCTTAATTTTAAAATTAATATTATTTCCAAAAATAAGGGAGAATCCTGGAATATGGCTTTTTATTTTAGCCTGAAAATCTTCAAAAAAGAACAAGATTCTAAAGGAATTGAAGTTACTTGCCTAGGTCATATATTTAAAAAAAAAAAAAAAGATCAAAACCTATATAATATTGATTGAAAGTGAGACGCTTCTCAAAAGAAGAATTTATTTTAAACTGTTTATTTTTCATCACCTGTGGCACGAGCTAGAAAGACAGAAGGGTGTGAGTTGAAAATGAATAGATAGATTAGAAGGTCTTACTGTAGATCACTTGAGCGTGGTGGCGAGAGACGGCCTTGATCAAGCCTTGGGCTTCGAGTTCACGGATGGCAATACGAGCCAAAGAACCGTTCAACTTGAGACGATCGACCAAGACAGATTGAGAGATGAGCTTGTAAGTAGGAACTTCCTTGAACAAACGGTCGTGTGTGGGTTGATCGAGAATGACCAAGTTGTTGGCCTTATCCTTGACCTTCTTTGCGGACCACTTCTTCTTTGCTTTCTTTCCGCCTGATGAAGAGCTGGGCTTAGCAGCAACGTCCTTTTTAGCCTATCCATTCAAACATGTTAATCCATTCGCTCTTCTCCTTCTCCCTCTTTCTCTCTCTCTCTCTCTCTCTTTTTTTTTTTCAATGCATGCGTATTGATCTGTGTATTGTGCAATGTAGGGTGCCTGCTGAACAGTCGATGCGGGGTTGCGTCACATCAAAATGGGGGCGAGTGATGACATGCAAGGTCGATGTCGGTCCGGTTCAGCGTCTGTTCTACGTTGCGCTCAAAAACTGTGATAAAAACAACCACAAAAGAACAATGAATCCATCCTTTGCGCAGATGAAACAAGAGAGAGAGAGAGAGAGAGTATGTGGGGGGGTTAGCTTTTAGATAGATTCACATACCATATTAGATTAGAGGAGGAAAAATCAGGTTAGGTGCTCAAGACGCTTAGTTTTGTTGAAAGGCAAGTTATCGGACTTGAGGAATTTCAAGTTCGGCTCGGAATAATGGGAGAGACAAGGATAGACAGATTATAGTAAGGGTTTATTAAGTATATAGATAGGGATAGACTTATGGAAAAAAAAAAAAAAAAAAAAAGGTATCATAAAGAGTTTGCGTTTTCGAAGCAAAAAATCTATTTTTCAAAGGTATGATCGTTACGCGAGTCCAGTTCATCTTTGACCAAGCGGCCCATGTCGTCTTTATCGCGGTGGCCGAGGGTGTAGATTTGAGCGAAACGGTTAAAGGAGATCTTTTTGGGGTCTTTGATTTCGTAAAATTCACCGTCACACATGATGCAGATGGTGTTCTTTTTTTCGTACTTGTGACGACGTTTGTCTTTGAAGATGGCTTTGGCTTTTTGCCAGCCAGAGGATTTGGGGTCGATCTTTTTGATTTCGTCCGTGTGCACCTCAGGCGGGCGAAAGTTGATGTCAAAAGGTGAGCTCATTTGGCCCAAGCGCGAGACGTGTTCTCGGAAATTGGCCAATTTTTTGAAATAGCTGACGAGGTTTTCGATGGTCATGATCTCCACTTTGCTGTCGTTGGCGCGCTGAGGAACCCAGTTTTCAGGATCGGTAGGGCCAGAGCGGTTAGCAACGGATTCAAGACCCGATTGGGCTTCACCCCAGAGATCGACTTCACGCCCCCTACAAGCACAGGTATGAGAAGAGGAGGGGTTAAAAAGCAAGACTTACCAGATATGAGGGATATTTTGGATAACAAAGTCGATGGGTGTGTTTGTCATTTGGGGCACCTTCACTTCCTTGTGTGCATTTGCCTTGCGTTCTTTCGGTGTAGGGCATTCGAGAACCACCTCGTCTCCTTGGGTGATATTTTCGATAAAGTGATTCAAGAGAGGAAAACGGCGCCAAAAGACCCACTTGGAGCTTTCTTGAGCGTAAACAAACATGTTGGCAAGACGGTTACCCGCACGATGGGCTTCGAACCCACTGCCAACAAAGCCTTGTACGCCAATCGACATGTAGTTGCACATCTTGCGTACTAATTCATGCTCTACTTCTTTCTTGCCACCGCCAAGCTCAGGCACGTCATGACCATCTTTTCTTCCTTTGTCGCCCGATTCACAAGCGTAACCGGAAGGATAGCTTGTCATCGTCACTTGCCAAATATCCAGGCGGGCCGATTCAGAATTCTCCAAACGGTCTGAGATCAGGTCTTCCAGATGGCCCAGTTTGTTACCAACAATGTCTTTTTCGGGAATCGTACGACCCCAGCCCAAGACCTGACTGAAATCGTTTCCTGTACCAAACGGAATACCTATTAGAATGTGATTAGAGGCTGAAAAAAGGTTTCGCGCATCCGACTTACAGGAGAAAAAGGTAAGGTCAAGGTCGATCTGGTTTTCTACCAGCAGTTCAAAAACACTCATCACAGTACCATCACCACCCGCACTCCAGACATGGATTTGTCGTGTCTGTGCTGCTTCTGAAATACGGCCAACAGCTTTAAAAAGAAGGTGAGTTTTAAAAACAGTCCAAGACGGCTTTTACCTGGATCCGTCTCGTTTGGGTTAGGCGGCTTAACAGGCGGCAGTTTGCCCATAGCAACCATGGTCTGAACCAACCGAATGTTTTTGATGCCCAGCTCCCGTTCTTGATCATCGAGGATGTTATGAATCTCGACTTGGATCTGAGGGAAGCGGCGCAGTCTGAAATTTTGGATAGGCAGATGAATCAAGTCCTGCCCTTTTTGATCCCCCGAGAGTGGATTGACAAAGATAAAAAGGTAGATCGCAGGCTTGCCTTCTGTCTCTGAATCTTGCAGATCAATTGAATTCTTCATCTGCATACTCGAGCGTGGTCTAGTAGCATGATCCTGTGTTTTGATAGGCGAGGGTTCGCTGCTGTGATGGGCTAACAAAAAAAAAAAAAAACATCAGTCATTTGTAGCTAAAGGCTGTATAGCTTACTAGACTCGGCTCCATTCGCTTTTTGGGTGCTGTGGTCCATCGTGCTGTCAAGTCCATCATTTAACGAGACTGGGGTGAGTGGCTCTTTCAACATAGTGTAAAAAGAGTCTTCTAGAAAACAATTTAAAAACGGAAAATAATAATAAAAAATAAAAATAAAAAACAGAAAACAAGAAAAAAGAAAAAAAAAAAAATAGATATTTATTGAAGGGTCGCTGACATCATTCTGACTTTGCTCTTTGTGTTTTCTAATTCTTTCCTGGGACGCAAAATGATCGCATTTGGAAATTCATACCCAAATTCATCTTTTTATGACGTCAGCCTAAACGAGTTTTGTTTTTTCTTCTTTTTTAGACAAAATCATCATCAGCACATCAGCATCACCGAATATTTTCTATTGAAACACAGAAACCAATCACATTTTGGATCTAGAAAGACAATGGTTTGCAGGTGCAAATCATAAAATCAAGCCACTTGGGTAGGACAAAAGCCACACTCTTTTTTTGTTTATCTTTTTTTTTTCTTTCTTTTACTATAGACACTGTCATGTCACCACTCACGCATACTATACGTTCTTTTCATCTGTCCAGAGTCCTACACCTAGAATGGACAAGAAACTCGCTTCGAAAGATAAAAAAGGAAAGGCTTGTTCAGCTGGCAAAAGAAAGACACCTACCACAGGTGGATGGCACCAAAAACGAGCTTATTCAGCTCTTATTGGCCTCTCAACGTCCTAGCGCCCAGTCTGACAGCCACCCTTCTCCTATACCCTCTACTTCTGTCTCCATGGCAGAACATTCTTTGGATCAGAAAGCGATGGAACCCCCTTTGCCAAAAACAGCAACAGAAAACGAACGGGTCAAGGAAGACGCAGTGCAGACTACTGAGAAGAACACCAAGCCAACAGGAAACACGGCAACAGAAGGTGACTCAGCGTTCAACCGAACCTGGGTTCAAAACCCTGTTGACCGACAGCCAACAGTACAGAACACAGCGCCTGAAGAACAGACGGTACAAGACTTAGAAAGAAAAACACAGGCTGTGCAGGACAGAGCATGGAAAACTAGGGGGGAAAAGCAAAAGACAGGCGGGGAACGAACGACGACAGGCCCATGGATGAATGGGATGATTGGATCCTGTTTATTGGTTTGGTATGTGGGAGGACAGGAGGGGATGAGCCAAGTATGGCAAACGTTGTTTTAAAAAGGGGATGTTTCCGGGTTTTCCTCAAAAGAAGGTACATCAATAAACTCTTTTATGTCTCTGATCAAAGACTTTTGTAAGCTCTTTCGGGAGAAGAGATCAGGCATCAAGGCTACGAAGGCTTGAGTAAGAAGCGGCGGTGTGTGTATCTCTTACCTGTGACGGGTTCGCCATGATGCATACGCTTGTAGAGCCTCATTCGACAATCGACTTCCTCTCTATGTTCGGTTGGCAACACTCTGCCTAGCATATTAAACATATCGGCTGACTGTACCATCCCTACCACCGTATCTTTCTGTCCGTGAAGTAAAAGAATTCTCGGCCAGATGTCTAGAATCTCTTCTGAGTGAGCAAATAATGACGCATTTCGTTCAATCAAATACAGAGGCGAGTGTTTCTTGTAGCTTTCCTCTGATGAGCCCATGGCCCGCGCCATGGCTGAAATCTTGTCCACACCGCGTGCAGTCTCAAATTCTAAATGACTCTTGATATCGTATACACCTGAGAACCTAGACAACACTTTAGTATCCAAAAGGGACTTTTTCACTTTTTGACTTTACAGCAAGAGACCCTCGATTTGCGGCAAAAACTGATGGGGATCCAAAGAACCCTCAGGTAGATGGGTAGGATCATGTTTGCGGTGGTCTGAAGTCATCTGCAAAGATTGTTGATATTTTGCTTTGTCAATCACATCCGATAGAACGACTTGAGAGGCAAGATGAGCCCCAGCACTGTGGCCCTAGCAGAACAAAAAGATGTCAGCAAAAGAAAACAAAGTCTATCTTTGCTTTACCAAAACATAGATCATATCAGGATCTCCATGAATCTCTTCTAGATGTTTATTGACCCATCGAATGGCCTGTCGAACTTCTTGGTACATCCCTTCTACTTTAACATCTGGGTATTTTTGATAGTCTGGTACAACTACCACATATCCCAGTTCTCGTAAACTGTTGGCAAACGTTCGGTAAAGTAACTTGGATCCTGAAGACCAAGAGCCGCCATAGATAAAGATGATCACAGGCGATGGCAAAGGTTGGGGGAAAGGATGATAAACGTCCAGACGACTTGTGGCACTGTAGGGAATATCGACACTGAAAAACATACAGTCGGTACATATGAATAGCCAGTCTTTTTTTTTTTTTGGTTTACCTCACCATCTGATGAAACGCTCTGGATCCCAGCTGCCAATATCTCCAACGAAGATAAGATAGCATCATGGGAATCTGGGTGAACCAGCCCCATAACTGACCGAGTATTATCAGGTTGATTTTAATAACTTTTGAAGGGTGATAGGGCAAGTTAAATCCAACGTCTGTTTGAGCATAAAGATAATAAGTTGTCCATGCAACCGAATAAAGTCCAACTAAACAAACGGATATTAAAAATAAAAAAATTTAAACAATAAAGAAGCGTGTGACTTACCCACAACACAGGTAATCAGAGGTAAACATAATACAGTACAAAGCACCAGCACTGGTAAAAAGAAGAGTGAAACAGATAAAAAAGCCGTATTTGAGTTCACAATCGCCATCTCTGTATTTTTCTTGTAATCAATTCCAAAACCAAAAAAAAAAAAAAAAAAAAAAAAGATAGGTAAATAGAAAGAAAGCTTTATTTCTCCAAAAATTA
Organism: Sporodiniella umbellata; assembly: GCA_025677835.1. Taxonomy (NCBI): domain Eukaryota; kingdom Fungi; phylum Mucoromycota; class Mucoromycetes; order Mucorales; family Rhizopodaceae; genus Sporodiniella; species Sporodiniella umbellata. The sequence goes on from JAIXMR010000039.1 coordinate 91,730, forward strand.
AAAAAAAAAATGAGAAAAAATAGCGGACTTTGAAATGTAGCATGGCTCTGTCTCTTTCACTCGTGTTACGGTTCCTTTTTGTTCTCGACTTTCACTATGATTAAAAGCAACTCACCCAAGGTTGGCCTTTTTCGGCTTATTTCTATCGATCGATAGATTTTCTTAACGCTGTAGATTATCAGCTATTCTACGTTCCCCCCCCCTCCAAAAAAAGAAGAGCTAAACCGAATATGATTTAGAAAAAAAATTACGCCAGCACGTGAAAAAGTCAAAATAATCTCTGTTAAAAGAAATCCATTCTGTTGAGAAAGCACACAGAAAATCCAAGGTGGAACACAGCAAGAGCCTTCTGGATTAGAATTGTCAGATAGAAACGCATATATTAATAACAACAATAACACTGCTCGGAATGGATCTTTAGAAGACAAAACACGGTCTGATCCGAGTCTACAAGGGATTGATAAGAGATAGCTTTCTTCTCCTTGAAAAAAAGGAGAAATGGTGAGGTGCTAAATAAATACCATCAACACTACAACAGTTGCTGTTCAAAGACAGGATCTGTTGATTCCATCCCCATAGACTGTAACTCAGGTTTACCTCCTCCACTTTCCCCATTTAGGCATTCGTAATGGGGCCAAAAAGGATGCAGCTCAACAGCTTCTAGAACTACCCTTTCTGGTACATCCTACACAATGGATGCAGAAAACCCATTTCTAGGCAGAATTTTACTTGCGAGCTGCATTTTTTTTTTTTTATCTGATACTTGCATTTTAAACATACACATAGAAAACAGGACAAAACTCTTCTTGTTACTCTGTTCACTGTGATATGTTTCATCATTTTCTGTGTGTTGGATGGGTTCACAATGACAAATCCACTCATGTACCATGTGATAAGGCTTGTTTATTTGTTTGTTCTTTCTTTTGGTTGTTTCAAAACACATAGCTTTTCAAGGAACGATTCTCTCGTATTTGCCCTTTATCTTTGCTCAAAAGCTATGGCTAGATAATCAACATCAGATTGCTCTGTCAATAAACTTTTGGTGCACAATCTGTACACCCGCAGGTTCGGGTCTCTGCACTCTAGAGTATGACGTTCTCTGGTTTTTATTAGAAGATTTCATTCTGTTTTTGTACTTCACCGTATCATCTTGTGCTGGCCATATTTCGCTTTGGCCTTTTGAATCGCTTTTTTGGCACTTGACATACGCGAGTAATCGCTTTCTACCTCGGAAGACATTGAGTTTTCCATACAAAAACTAGTAAGGATCAAAGTAAAGTAGAAACCGATAGAAATTAACTTCATATTATAAAAAGTAGATCAGATAAGAAAAAGAAAAAGAAAAAAATATTGGTTTAAAAGGGGAGATCATCCTAAGCCCAAGAGTCCCCCCCTTTTTTTTTTTCATTCCAATCAATGTTTGAAAACTACAGTTTATTTTAAAAACTCTTCTCTTTCTAATACTTCTTTATCTAATTTAATCAAGATAGTCGTACGCTGAGGGAATCCTTCAATAGGCACTGTATGGGCTGTCACTCGTGCAGGCTAACAACAATAAGAAAAAGAAATTACAGAGTGTCATTTTTAATGTATCACTTACAAATTGACATCCATCTAGTACGGCTTCAACAATACCAGCAATAAACGCATTGCAGTTTAGCTGTGATAATTCTTTGGGTACTGATATATACTTGCTTAAAACAGGCTCATTATCAGAAATCATATCTATCCTTTCATAAAAGAGAGTATACATAAATACACTACATTTCTCAGCATACAGTCCTCGTGTCAATGTGTCTTACATTCGTCTTCATTTTCTGTACTTTTTTCAAGCGAATCGGCTTGTTTTCCAAACAAAGCTTTCCATACTGTACTATGAATAAAATAAAGGATACCCAGCACTTTTGTTTCGCGCTTGGCTACTTTCTCTCGCCAAGTAAGTAGCTCAAGCATGCGGAATCCAACTCGATATCCAAATTCATTCAGTCTTCAGAATAAGTTCAATAAAAAAAAAAATGTTAAAATAAACAATCCGGTCCTGACGGTCTCCATTACTTTTTTTCCAAGTCTTGAATTCCATTCACTCTTTTTTGGGCATATTGTAGCATTTCTGAAAACAAGAACGTTTGGGCGCTTAAGCTGACCTTTGGTAGAATGGCTGGATGAGATGAAACGTGGGTTAATGCTTGAGCAGTCTTACTTCAGCTCCTCGGTTTTTATTCAAATTCTTTTCTAAAATGCTCTTAGTACGATTGGAGCGTTGCTCACTGTAGATAGAAGACTGCATAGAAGAACGAGGTAAGGATTCACTCATGTTGTATCAAACAAGTATTTATAAAGAAAAAAAGCAAAAAAAAAAAAACAAAAAGGCCATTCTTTCTTTTTCCGCCCAAAAAAAAAAAAAAAAAATTCTCACCATGCCTTCACCTTCACGCTCTTACCGGTCTTCAAGAAGATCACGTTCACGTTCACCTCAACGTTCTTACAGAAAGAGATCGAGATCGCCACCTGAGAGACGTCGTAGAGATCGCTCACCTCGCTCGAGACGTTCGCCATCTACACAACGATCACCCACACGACCAAAGCGCCAATGGGGTCGAGAGGAGGAACCAAAAGAAGAAGAGCCTATAGAAAAACAAATGCCCAATTTCGGTTTATCGGGTGCCTTGGCTAAAGAAACTAACACTGTCAAAGGTGTAGAACTCAAATACAACGAACCACCTGAAGCCACCAAACCTGAGTTGAAGTGGAGACTTTATGTATTCAAAGGAAAAGACCAAATTGGTAAGCAGCCCATATGGTTTCTTCTGTTAACTCTAACGTTTGATTGAAGATCTATTACATATCCATAGACAAAGTGCTTATTTGATAGGGCGTGATAGAGCGGTAAGCTTTCACTTTTGTAACTCTTATTTATTTTCTTGATAGGTCACTGATATACCTATTGATCACCCCTCTTGCTCAAAACAACATGCGGTGATTCAGTATAGATTAGTGGACGAGAAGAACGATACAGGAAAGGTCAACAGAGTGGTCAAGTAAGTTCAACAGGTTTAAAATCACAACTTATATCGTACTCTATATAGACCCTTCATTATCGACCTCGAAGCAACCAACGGTACCTTTTTGAACGGAGAGAAAATACCCAGCACACGTTATGTAGAACTAAAGTCTTCCGATGTCTTAAAGTTTGGCTCCAGTACGAGAGACTACGTGCTTTTACATACAGAGTCATAATCAATAAACTAAAAATCTCTTTGCGGATTGGCCGTTTGCTTTTTGTGTGTGTGTTTATTCTTATTAGAGAGCTTCGTTCACCAAATGAAAAGCAACACGATATACATCCAATAGTTGTTTACACTCTTCTCTTTTAGATGAGACCGTAGGATCTTCTTTAAGCAACTCTCCAAATAGATTTTCTCGGTACAAGGCAGATACTAGTCTATTCTGTACGTTTTCTTTGGTAAAGTTCACAAGGAAATGCATGATGGCCTTTGGTATTAAATCTTGTATCGATTTTCTCATGATTTTGAAATAAGAAGTGATTAAATAACCTGTAGTAAAGAGTCAGTTTTTTTTTTTTTTTTTTTTTTTTTTTTTCTTGGTTAAAATTCAATCTTTACGGATCAATTCTACTTCTTTTTCTTCTCTTTCAGTAGGCTTTGAATCAAAGTCATCCAGATTAGTACTCTAAGTCAAAGGCTTCAATAAGAAAAACCAAATAGTCCTATAGCAACTTACCATAGAATCATCATCGTCAAGACCTAGAGGGGAATAGTTTTCAGAAGTTTGATAACTCCTTGAATTCTTGGGTGAATGAGAGTAGGAGGAAATATTGGAGGTGGTCGAGGTGATGGACATAGATCGACCTGACCGATGGGGGATCATTTCGTTGTTCAAATAGTGACGCGCCATTTTCTTGCGTTCAGACGACTCTTGTTCTTTGGATTGTCGGTCGAGAGCTACCAATGCCTCAGCAGCTGAAGGAAACTCGGGGTGATTGGTATTGATATAGGAGCATTCGATAGAGACCAGGTTTTCAACATAGCTCAGGGTAGGCTCCAATCTTTCTTGAAGCAAAGCTGAAACGACCTCAATAAGACGACTGTGGAAGCGCGGGAACCGTGTGATCTCTTTGCTACCACATGTCTGACATATAGTAGCAAGCTCCTCGTAAGCCAATCGTACACATCTTAAACTGGGTGCCTCCAACATTCTAATCTGCGGTCTCACCAGAAGATCAAATGCCAGTTCAGGCACAAACAGAGAGCCTTTAGGCCCTGTGGAGTTACGCATTGCAGTACGAATATCGTCGTTGGTAAGATCTGCGCAAGGCTGAATTTCATCTAACGCGTTCTTGAACACGGCTCGAAAAATGTAATAAATACGAGCTCCTCCTGAAAGCTCTTTGGTCGATATCTCAGATGAAGTACCGTCAATCGATGAGACAAACTCAGTAGAAAATAGTGTCAGCAGCTTCAGAATAAGTGTACTCTAACAAAAAAAAAAAAAAAAAAAAGAATCAATAATCTTTTAGTTCAAAAACTGATCTATTTACTTGCGACTCAGAACCAGAATAAACAGGTTCGCCATATTGGGATAGCTCATGCTGTGTCTGGCCAATTAGTGTACCGAGTTTGGTTCTCAATTCAGGCAGCTTTTCGCGTATATGATGAATTAGAATCTATAGCAAATCGTCATAAGCTACCGAATACTTGCCAACCCGTTTCTTTTTTTTTTTTTCTGTCTTTCTTTCTTACTTGATTCAACTGTTTTCCTAAGTAAGGAGATCCACAGCGATGAGAGATGCTTCGATAGGAAGGGTGTGACTGGAAAAAAAGCTGTTCGGCATGAATAGCATCACTCATAGACTTGTTTGTCAAAATGTCTTGTTGGCTTCGATTAACAACACCAACAAAACCCAGTTTAAGTGGTAACAATTTTCCAGTCAAAACATCCAAAGCATTAGTCCCAGTGTCCATTAGGTCTAGCTTCGAAATTACACCCATCGTACGCTTTCCACTAGGGTCTGCTCTTCTTGCGAGTTTTAAGCTGTCTGAATTGGCTAAATCAATAGTTGCAGGTGTTACTGCCAGGATAATACTTTGTATCTGTTAGCAACTCTCGGCCTTTAATTTACCAAGCCTTACCTGTTTGGCTTCATTATATAATCCAAAACAAGCTGTTTGATTTGTTCGCCTATATCATTAGGTTGATCACCTAAATTGTACTTATTTTAGTCCATACAAAAATAACAGGTTGCAGTTTTTTTTTAATTTTTTTTTTTTTTTTTTAATCTTTTTTTAAGCTACCTATTGGAATCTAAAGCCTATTAATAAAATACACTTAAATCTCCCAAATATACCTTTGTTAATCCAGGAAGATCGATCAAAGTTAAATTCAGCACATCTTTTAAATACATTTTCAAGTGAATAGGTGTTTTTGAGATGCTTTTGCTTCCGCCTGCAAGTCGTTCTGTATCCTTAGCTATCTCAAGTCTGACTTGTTCAAAATCATAAAACTTTTGCTTAGGCAAGTGAAGAAATTCTGCATATTCCATATTGGTAGTTTTGCAAAGCTGCAGTATAAGTGGTCGGCGGGTAACAATACCACTACCTCGAGGTAAAAAATCGCGTTGAACGATGTGTTCTAGGACAGAGGACTTTCCTGAGCTCTGTTCGCCTACTGTGATTATTTGAGGTAAATCTAAACTATCGCCTCCACCTGCTAGAGCAAGCGCATCCTGTAACTGATTGATGAGATCTATAATGGTTTCTGGCATGCGTTAATTAGAAAAATGAAGCATTTCACTTTCACTTTTTCTTTTTTTTGCCTTCTTTTTTTAGTGTCCGCAGGTTTCCATGGGGGGAGGAAAAGCGCTACAGTCAAACCTAGGCAAAAATAATTGGCGGAAATTGAAAAATAAATGTCATATGCTCAATTCTTAAGTTACCTTTTCTTCGTTACTGAATTTTGTTATTTTTTTTTCTATTAAAAACATTTTCTAACAATGAGCACATTTTTTTATGAAGATGGACAAGACAACATTTATAATGAGCAAGGAGAAATCGTTTACGATCTGATGGAGGATGCTCTTACACAAATTGATGATTCGAATATAATTCTTGAAACAATTTCTAGCCAGAAAACCTATTTAAGTGTTAAACGCCTGGAGAAAACTGTTGAATAGTCTCCTCCTAAAAAGTAACTGAAGACTAAAGTACCAGATTTGGATAGATCATACAAAAACTATAGCGACTTTACCAGAGAGACGTTTATAGATCGTATGATTGAAAAGCCTGAAGAACGTGGGTTGGTGACTAAGGTTGCAAATGGCCTAAATATTAATTATCGCACTGCGTTAATATGGTGGAATAACTATAAAGAAACAGAGGGGATTCCATATAAGGAATCCGAAGAAAACAGTGGCCCTAAAAGCTCGTTCACTGCTAAACATAACGAGTATCTACAGGGTCTATTGGATAACGATCCTCAACTATTTTCGGATGATATTATGAAGAGCTTGACTGAACAATTTGAAGGCTTCACTATCTCTAAGTCGCAACTAAATAATCATTTACGTAATACAATGCTTATCGCTATCAAGAAACCATTGTTTGAGCCTGAAATCAGAAATTCACCAGAAAACAGGGAGACAAGATTTGAGTGGTTTATGAAACGGAAGGACTCTAATCTTGAATTTACAAAGAATTGTGTTTTCATTGATGAAGCCGGATTTCACATTAACATGAGAAATAATTGGGCAAGATCAAAAAAGGGTAGCCCTGCTATAGTAAAACGACCAAAAACTAGAGCGATAACACATACTGTTATTGGTGCTATCCATTCATCTAGTGTTGTTCATGTTGTGATGAAAAAACCTCCACTAAGAAAAGAAAAGCAATCTATTAGTAAAAAGAGAAAAGATAATAGTGGAACAAAAAGAATTGTAGCTGAAGTTGATGTAGAGGATCCAGAGTTTGAAGATCCTACTGATAATAAACCAGTAGCAAAAGGCACGACTACTGCGCATTTCGTTAAATTCATGAATGCGCCTCTTAATATAATGGAATTTGATGAAAATTTGAAGGGAAGTTATATTGTAATGGATAACACCTCAATGTATAAATCCAAGCCAATGATACGAAAAATTGAATGTAGAGGTTATAAAGTGATGTACTTACCTCCGTACTCACCTGAATTGAATCCTATTGAACAGTTCTGAGGAGTAGTCAGAGGTAAAATGAAGCGTGGTCGGTTATTGGCTGAAGAAAATTTATCTGATCGAATTACTGATGCCTGCAATGATGTCCTTATCAACGATTTCTATGGTTTCTGTAATCAATCAAAGCGTCAGATTATTAAATGTTATAAAAAACGCCATTCTAATATATACATATACATTAAATTAAACAATTATTTTTAAAACGGCAAACATATATGATTAACTTTAGCCCCAAATTTAACCACTCGATATGGACACTTTTTAGAGATTCATTTGGTCTACAGCATTTCGTGTTTAAAAAATATAATGCTTGGTAGAACTAAATCTGTTTCGTAGATCACTCCAATACAAACGTTTCAGAAGCGAATATAATTGTTAGGCCATTAGTGAATGGGAACTTAACCCAAAGATAACAAGCCGTCAGTGCACTGTGGGGACAGCAGGTTTTTTTTGGCGGGATGACCTTTGAATCAAACTGGGGCGAAATAGAGAATTAGGCTGGTATAGTATGCCCTTGGGGATAGAAAGAAGTGTTGCCTTTTAAGTAATTTTGAATAAAGCTTCCAAAGTAGAGGTATTTTAAATTTAGTTTCTTAAAACAGCTTCAATGGAGTTGCTGTGTGGTTTCCTATTTCCAAATGAAAGAAGGGTTTTAATACTTCCTGATTATTGAAAGTAATAGTAAGGGATTACTAGAATACTCAAAGCAACGCAACTGTGTTTTAGAATTCTTAATAACGGTGCTTTCTAGTGCTAGCGATGTCGTAGCCATTTCTTTAAAGCAACTTAATAGCAATGGAAAATATAAAGAAAGGAGATAACGTATTATTTTACTTTTTATACAAAAAAAAAAAAAGAAATATTATCTATTTTGATTGATCATGTTCGCAAAAAAAAAAATCAAGGCAATATAATGTTGGAAGTGTAAGCCGAAATACCATTTGTTAGTGAAGATTACCCAGAATGTGGCGGCAGCTTCAGGAGATTTTCATTTAATAAGGCCATGGCGAAGATCATGTTCGTCATAAAAGATTAATCACAATAGTCAGCTTGAAGTGTAACAAATGTAATGATGCACTTATCTTTTTTGCTAGAAAAGGACTTGATCTTGGCCACAAAAGAAAGGAGGTTTGCGAGACGTTGAGATTAGTAATTATGTAAACTGCCTTTCTCATATTTTTATGCTTACCTAGTATCAGACATAACGGGTCCAGCCTAACGGCCTTCAAGCCTCACGCAATGCTGAATTCCAAAGTCATCGCTAATTGGAGCCAAAGCCTTCAACTCAAACAGCCTCCAGTCACATTAAATAAAGGGCTAAGGGTATTACGCGCACCTTGTACCAAACATAGCGGGTCCAGCATCAAAGCCTTCGAGCCTCACGCTATGCTGGATTCCTCTATCTGAACTAACTGCTATGTGAATTGTCAGATAAATTTTAGTGATTTAAACGGGGGTATAAATGCAGCCAAAGCACATACAGATTAATTGGATTTCTCATAGTAGAACAACCATAACATGCGCTACTATAGAAAAAAAAATAGTGAATGGTTTTAATTTTACCAAGTAGCAATGTAAAGTCGACAAGAGAGCATTCGCCATGAACAAGACGGACGAAGCGTCAAGCTGCAATGGAAAATTATCTTGGACGGTCATTCTAAAAGAACTACAGGACTCAAGCACCGCCATGAACAAAACGGACGAAGCGTTAAGTTGCAATGGAAAAGTGTCTTGGACGGTCATTCTAAAAGAACTACAGGCCTCAAGCATCTCTTGCACAATCAAGAACGTTCGCCATGAACAAGACGGACGAAGCGTCAAGCTGCAATGAAAAATTATCTTGGACGGTCATTCTAAAAGAACTACAGGCCTCAAGCATCTTGATTGTTGACTTGAGTTAAGAAAAGAAATATAAAAAAAAATTTTTTATAGTATTTTTTCAAGTCGTGCTTACGTCACTTAAGATTAAAATAAGTTTGGAATCGGACTTGAAATACGAAATAAGAGTATAGATATGAAATACTAAAACTCTCGCGTAGAATTGAAATCAGAATAAAGATATCGTTTTTATTTAAAAATGATTGACCTTATTTATATTTGTTAACAACCTCTGCGTTGCGTAGTATGTTGGCTTGTTCCGTAGTAAATGACTACGGTCGAACTGCTGTGCCAGAGAGGTCGGGATTGTAAGCTGTCGTTGAATCAACCCTCACAACAAGATATGCCTAAATCAGATTTTAATTTTTCTGGGCTTTCCTTTTCTCTTTATTTTCAGCTTCCAACACCTATCATGACTTCAGCAGGTGAAAAGCGAAATCCACCACAAAGATCTAATAGCCAAAAGGAGCCAAGAAAAAAGCGCCAGCGCCAACCACCTTCCGATGCAGTATGATGTTTGGAAAATCTTAACACTCTGAGTCTAGAATCTTTTGCTCTCCACTTTGGCTTAACACAAAAACTCAAGACAATGATAAGATACCGAAATATACTGAACAAATATGTCAGCGATCACTATGTCAGGAAAAATTTACTTGATGATGTAAAAAATTGGTCAGACACTATCAACTTTGTCGCTTTTTGGCAAGAGCGAGCCAGAACAGCAACTGTAGCACAATCGCGTGCAGACTGCTCGTCTTTTGTCAATAACTTGATATCGGAAGTGACACCTAAAAGTCAAGATAACGTTGACCAAAACATAAATGTCATGGAACAAGAAAATGATGATGAAGCGTTCGAATCAAGCAGCAGCGCAACAACGACTCCTTTCAACATCAACAATGCGCCGTCTCTAGCCCTTGACCGTACTATAGACAATGTAATTCCAACTACATCTTGGATCGTTGGAAAAACTAACATCACTGACATGTTTCAGCAATATCGTCAACATGTCACTACTATTGGTCTCCCCTTTCCACTTGAAACATCGCTGAAAGAATTGCTCGCTTTTGCCGATATCCTCTTTCTTGCACCTATGGATTACAGCTCTGACATGGTAAAGATATTTGGTCAAAGTACCTTAAACGATGTGTGCAATCAAGTGCTGGGCGAATTGATACCTGAGAACACTGCCAAAATTAATGATAGCGATTTTATCAAGGTGACTGATACAATTAATGCTGTGGACAGCAAGTCGATAAGTGTCCGTGAGGGCAAGCGTGATCTTTTGAACTTGGCAGCTACAATGAATGATGCGATGGGCAACGTAATTGAAGGATTAGCAAATTTGTAAGCCAATTCTTTTTCTTCGATGAATTAGCGCCTTGCTAAATCATATTCTCTTCTATTGATCTAGGTTAACGAAATTGCCACGCCTGCCTATCTTAGATATGTCCAAAATTGGTGAAGTAGAGCTGCAATCCACCTATTTTGACGTGTTCCTGTCTGAGATTATTGCGGATCAAGACAAACAAGTGGCACTACGGTGGGCGAATAAATCTGTACATCAAGATCTTACTGACATGCGACCAGACGCCATTATTTCAACCCTCGTGCAGTATGACTTTGGGTGCCCTCTTGGATTTGGTGAAGCCAAGGTTGGCAACATATCCACCACGAAACAGTCAGTTAATTTGGACATTTTCCGTCTTGGTATTACTTGTAAGCGCGCCATCGAAAGGCATGGTCTGCCAGCTTGTTTAGCATTTATGATTAATGGATATGAAATCTCCTTTTTTATTGTATCCAAACGCCACGATTGTCTTTACACCATGACGGAAATTGCTTCGCTAAGCTTCACTTCTTCACTGTCTAATTTGCACACTTTTGCAACTCGCAAAAATTTGGATCTCCTTGCTGCGGTAAGCAATTGTTTCTGGTCGATCTGTGCCCAGGATCTACCAAATACTGCCACCATTGCCACCCTTCAAGATAATTTCAATGACCCTGCCCCAATATCAAAATATATGTCACTCATGGCCAAATCAAGCAAAGGAAACATTGGTCAATCGTCTCGATATTGATTTTTATTCTCTTCATATCCTTTCTGGCATTGTTGAAGCACCTATTGTATCTTATATTCCTTTATTTTCTATTCCCCATCCCTATTAATGACTCCCATGTGCTGTATACTTGAGGGTTGAATAAAAAATATATATGTAAACAACATAAAAATATAGTATCTTCCAGAGCATTTGGTAGGATTAAAGAAAAGTGACATAAAATTGGATTCCACCTTTAATAAGTGAGTATTAAGTTGATAGTGACGATTCAGTTTCATGGTCTAACAATTTTCATGAATGAATTGTTGGTATTTTTTTTTTCAATTCACTCTCTATTAAAAAATATGACATTGATTTTGATTGGCTGTGTCATTACTTGTTAGAATCACTGTACTCCTGCAAATTTGTCAAACTTGTTAATGGAAATGAGGGATCTAGGCGTTATACGTTACAATATAACTTCCCTTCAAATTTTCATCAAATTCCATTATATTAAGAGGCGCATTCATGAATTTAACGAAATGCGCAGTAGTCGTGCCTTTTGCTACTGGTTTATTATCAGTAGGATCTTCAAACTCTGGATCCTCTACATCAACTTCAGCTACAATTCTTTTTGTTCCACTATTATCTTTTCTCTTTTTACTAATAGATTGCTTTTCTTTTCTTAGTGGAGGTTTTTTCATCACAACATGAACAACACTAGATGAATGGATAGCACCAATAACAGTATGTGTTATCGCTCTAGTTTTTGGTCGTTTTACTATAGCAGGGCTACCCTTTTTTGATCTTGCCCAATTATTTCTCATGTTAATGTGAAATCCGGCTTCATCAATGAAAACACAATTCTTTGTAAATTCAAGATTAGAGTCCTTCCGTTTCATAAACCACTCAAATCTTGTCTCCCTGTTTTCTGGTGAATTTCTGATTTCAGGCTCAAACAATGGTTTCTTGATAGCGATAAGCATTGTATTACGTAAATGATTATTTAGTTGCGACTTAGAGATAGTGAAGCCTTCAAATTGTTCAGTCAAGCTCTTCATAATATCATCCGAAAATAGTTGAGGATCGTTATCCAATAGACCCTGTAGATACTCGTTATGTTTAGCAGTGAACGAGCTTTTAGGGCCACTGTTTTCTTCGGATTCCTTATATGGAATCCCCTCTGTTTCTTTATAGTTATTCCACCATATTAACGCAGTGCGATAATTAATATTTAGGCCATTTGCAACCTTAGTCACCAACCCACGTTCTTCAGGCTTTTCAATCATACGATCTATAAACGTCTCTCTGGTAAAGTCGCTATAGTTTTTGTATGATCTATCCAAATCTGGTACTTTAGTCTTCAGTTACTTTTTAGGAGGAGACTATTCAACAGTTTTCTCCAGGCGTTTAACACTTAAATAGGTTTTCTGGCTAGAAATTGTTTCAAGAATTATATTCGAATCATCAATTTGTGTAAGAGCATCCTCCATCAGATCGTAAACGATTTCTCCTTGCTCATTATAAATGTTGTCTTGTCCATCTTCATAAAAAAATGTGCTCATTGTTAGAAAATGTTTTTAATAGAAAAAAAAATAACAAAATTCAGTAACGAAGAAAAGGGACAATATTGTAATTTAACCGCCTAATTCAATTACTTGGCATGGACAAAAAGAATAGGTTAGACTTTATCTGTGCCTGAAAATTGGTGAGCTTTTACTCTCACGGTACAGTGAAAAAAAAATCTGGTTAGACTTTACTCTCTTTGTATACTAGCTATATTTTTCATGTTTTCTTTTGCCCCTTTCTTTATTTCGAGAAACAATACAAGACAATCACAAAATAAAAGATGGTGTCCTCCTAATGTGTAACCAAATATAGTTCTTGAGGCTTCTACAGACTTCTTGTTTCAAGCTAAAAGCAGGTCATAACCAAAGACTTTGCAAATATGGCCTGAATCAGAGCGAAATTTCAAGAACATCATTCTCCTGACTCGACAAAATCCCATGTACAGATAGCCTAAACAGTAGAGTTTGCTAGGTCAATCTGATAGCTCAAAAAAAAAAAAATTTTTTTACATATATCCTTCAAGAAAGCTGACCTAGCAATAAAACCCCCATTACTGTTGGAGCTATGGGCTTTTTTACGCTACGAAACACGATATATATATATATATACTATGGATGCTTAAAATATACATTTAGTGCCACTCCTTTCTTTTTTTTTTTTTGTAGAAAATAAGTGAGACTATCTCCCCAGGCTTCTGTACTTGAGCCTGAGGTATTATATCACAACTATATTTGCGTAGTTAGCGCTTTGTATAACTGTATTGAAGATGAGAGTGTGCCTCAAAATTTAATTGTATGAGGCTCTTCGTTTTAAAGAGCTTTTAAGGCGTAAAAAAAAACATAAAATAATCATCTTTTATAATTTAAACTAAGCTACTCAAACATCATATCCTTTAGACAAAGGTTTTTTTATTTGATTGCTATTGATATTCGGCTATCATTTGATACAAAACTTTTACCACTCATAAAAAAAAGGCTGTCTTCTGGCATTGAGCATATAGGATTTCTTTGAGAATCAAATACTAACTATTTAGGACTGAGCATCCACTCTTTTTTTTTTTTTGGTCATGTAAGTTTAATAACAGAGACTTACAACAACCGTTTTTTGTAACCCTATCCAACTGAATTGATATACGGTATTCATTTTACCGATATGTGAAAGCTACACTACAATGACTGCGTATAATACTAGCACAGCCCTCTATTATGGTTTGAAGGCTTCAACTTCAAGGCCTGCTAAAGAGCTATACTTTATATATCAAACCCAGTGAACCAATATGATGGTATTCCAGCCATAAGATCTTGATGACAACAATTACAAGCTAAACAGTTTTGCTTTCGTACTTTGGAAAGACCCCTCGTCAGCATACGAGTATGATTAAGGCATTGCTAATTTTAAGCGGTGTCTTCTCGTGTTTTATACAATTTAGAACAGAATACAACCCCACCAATAAACTGATTTTAATACGTAGCAAGCCGGAGTCAAATTAGATATTTTTGAAATTGCTTTTTAAACTATTTTATGCAAAACAGCCAAGGGGAGGCATGGGAAGCCCAAAAAATTCAGAAATGGCCCAAAAACGCCATCAGTCTACTTCTGAGCACAAAAAAAGCCAAAAAACAAAAAACAAAACAAAGAATAAAGTATACATCTTTCCTTTCAATTCGCTTGTCAAAAACAAGGCACTTTTCTGTAGTTTTAATGAAACTGGCAAATTCCTGGGGTTGCTTATTGTGTAACAACTTTAATTTCTGTACTTTAAATGGGTTGCCGCTGTTTTTTAGAAAAAAAAAATGCAGTAATTTTATTTGACGAAAAAAGATGTGCAAGTAGTTTTTTAATAGTTTTTTTTTTTCTTTCTTTCTTTTTTTGATAGATACAAGTGCTATGAACAATATATAGGGTATTTTTTCTTTTGTTATCTAAAGAAATAGATCATTGTTTTAGTTGACGCTCTTTTCTTTTACCACTGTTAGTTTTATGAACAGACCTTCTTCTTTCTTCATCCATATAGTCTTTTAAGTTTTCTCTGATGGTCTTATGTTCAAATGAGGGTGAGTTAGGACCAGAGCTATAAGAAGATCCAGAAGAAGATACCCAAGAACGTCTGTTGAAATCATTATTCATTACTTCGTCTGGTATCACGCTACCAATGCTGGTTGTAGATTTAGGTCTAGTTATAACTTGCTCCCCATTACTGGGATTTTGGAATAATAAAGATCTCCGTTTGGCTCGATATTCAGAAGGTCTTATTGTCTTTTCATAATGGGTAGGTTCTTGTTCTGCCATAGTAGGTGAGTGCTGAGGAAGATCGATTGGTGAAAACACAGGCGACGAATTAAGTATATTTGAGGTACGCAGTGTTGATATAGCCGTTGAATTGTGAATGGTGTCTGAAATGGTAGTGGGTAAAGTCGACATTCTATTTGCAGACGTATTGTTTAGCTCAAGATATTCGTATTGGGACTGTGTCTTGTTTCTAGTTTTGAGTTTTTTGTATATTGTACATAGTCCAAAGATATAAGAAGCCCACAAAAATGCCAGAGCAAGAACCACGTTAATATAGAGTGAGGGACTTTCTATATAGTATCTCATATATCTGATCCATCCCACATTGGAGCCCATAAAAAGTATTCCAGCAGATATTGACAAAATCGAAGTCAGTAGACCACTGATTAGTGTAGTCGAAGCAAAGACGGTCTGGTGTTTACATTTTTTGTTTTTACTGTTATCCAAGCCAATATCCTCATCCTCAGTGTCAAATTCCTCATTTTGAATCAAGTTGTGTTCCTGAAGCATTCTACGTGGTAAATTTTCGGACGGCGACTTACGAAAAGCGATTTGGATACAACGGGAAAGAGAGCCAACCATCAAAACGTACCCTAGCATAACATGAACTTTTGTAGTATAATCGTCAGCCTGCCCCAACCCTGAAATGATTGCTAAATATACACAAAAAAGAAAAAAGAGGTGTGTAAGTCTCCTTTGCAATGTACAGAGTTCCTGGTACTTTACATCGCCCTGTTAAACAAATAATCAAACAGTTCACAATATTTCTCTCGCGCAATACAGGAATCCATGTTTGAACGCTTAAACCGATCGATAGAATACCTCCGGTAAACCAAAGCAAACCTACGTTGATTGCTTTCCATTCCGTCCCTAAAAGTGGTGTTCCTTTTGGACAATAAAGTTAAGCTTTAGACCAAATTCTATCTTTATCTGTTTTCCTTTTTTTTCTTCTTCTTCTTCTTGTATTTACCGAACAGAAACAAAGAAATAAAGCCCCAAACGGTGATCATCACACTTTCATAATACTCTGGGGTTGCTGGTCGCGGCAGTTTAATTACAGCCAACAGATGGAGAAGAACAAACGAACCATAAATCAAGAATCCAGTTCCCATAGCTAAGGGCATAAAGCACTGTGACTCGATGTCAGAATCGCAGCTGTCAGTAAAGACAAGAGCAGCAGTCACCAAATAGAAAAATGCAACTATCAAAGAAATCCATCCAAATACAAGATCAACCCATTTGGTAGTTGATAGAGAATAAAATGCAAGTTGTATAATGACAAGACATAGTAGAATAAATCCAATAGTGTGTAACACGAGTGATGCCGTGTCTTGTTTAGTTTGAATGAAGCACCCAGTAATAAATCCGATAGCAGAGAATACACAAGAAGCGCATATAATTAGTGTTTTTCGTTTGCGTAGCTGTCGAGTGAGCAATAGAGGATAGCAACCTAAAAACGCAATAACCATGGAGACCAAGTGTGTAATAACAATAGGCTGTTTAAATAATACATGTGCTGAAAAAGAGTGAATATAGCTAGACTCCATCCGTTTGTAAGCCAATAGAAAAAGAGCGAATCAGTAAAGGGCGAGAGGAGAAATGAGTATTAACGATTCAGCATAAAGGGATTAGCAAAAGTGTAAAAAAAGAAAAAGAAAAAAAGAAAAAAGAAAAGGCACGCAAATTACATTGAGTTTGGAAATTTCAGTTTTATCCCTGATTTCCACCAATCGTGTATTGGTTTTCACCAAAAATTAAACTCTGCCAAAATATTAACATATGACTCTTTTTTTTTTTTCTTGTTCTTTTTCTGGAGATATGTGATGTATGTCCAAGCCTTTTGTTTCTTTTTTTTTTTTTTGACTTCTTGCGTTCCTACCAGATGCTTGAGACTTGCATCGAATTCGCAGCAAATTCGTTACAATACATATAGCAGAAAAAGGCAAGAGTGCATTGCACTTTGCTTTTAATAAAGTAAAATGTCTTGACTTAATGGCTAGGAGGCCTTGAAAATACCATGTAGAATAATCGAATATGGATTGAATGATCTCAGAGCCACGTCTTGTTTTCCACACTTTTTTTTTTTTAGTTTCAGCTTTTCATGCCTCCATACAAATGTGCTTTTTTATCAGTTTGCCAAGATCAATCTTTATTTTATTTTATTTTTTTTAGGGTTTTAGGGGTGAAAGCAATGCATCATTAAAATGATTTTTATTTTTTTTTTTGTTCAAAACAAAGCTCTGAGGTCGGTTCTTTACAACATTCCCCATCTTAAATTCGGCAGTATGAATATTGTTTGTCGTACCCAAAATAGCCTCAGTGCCTCCGCTCCCGTTTTCAGGGTAGTACTGTACTCTGTTGTAAGGGTCGAATGGTAAGTTGTTGCACTGAACAAAGCTTTGTTGTGTGGTTTATAATGAAATTTTTCAAAAAAATATACCTGTATTAAAGTCCAGTACGTATGTTCTCTTACTGCTTGGATCGACTGCCCGCTTTTTGTATATCTACGCCTCCTGCCACTTATATGAGGTGACATAAAAGTCTCACTGCCTGATCAAGCAAAACTGTCTTTCCTAAAGATAGTGACACTCCTTTTTAATATAAATTACAAACAACATGTACTTACTTTATGTGGTTTCTTAATTAGGCAGTTTGCTTAATAAATACAAACATATTAATCAGGCAAAAACCTTTGTTTTACTATTTGCAATCACCCCTACTTTTTTAAATTCGAATTTTAAAAAACAGTACACTACCATGGCTAACTTTCTAGGTTTTATCTTATACATCAGCCGGTGTTAATTTATTGCAAAATAAAATAGATAACTTAGAAAGATCTACTGGCATCCGATACCGCTGTAAGCTAAACGGTTTGGTTTTTGTTTACTTATGACGTATGTTTGCTAGTACCTTCATTTCATAAAACCCGAGCACGGATATTATTTACATTTTAAGCGCACCCTTAAATATTTATCGTGAATAGCCTAATTACTGACAAAAAAAAAGAAAAACTGTAAAGAAGTTCAATCTGATAACTAGCAAGAGACAATTTGAATCATCTCTCACTTGTGTTACCAAACGTAAATATGGTTCATTTGAAAAAGCGTCGCTACTCTATGATTTCAACTCCGTCTTAATTCGGTCGAGACGATGATTTTCTTTTTGCTCATTGTTTTGTCTCCAAGCTGCAAATTGTACTGTAAAAAGAAGATTCTCATTCTCTCAAAAGTATCTGAGTTCAATACATTGAGACTATCTCTTTTTTTTTTTTTTTTTTTTGATTTGACAGCTACTGTTTGAAATGTAAGAATATGATCGTCCCTATTTAAAGTATTATTTATTAGTCAGATTGATTTGCATCATGCTCAAAAGTAGGCCCATTACTATTCTGGGGTTACCATACATGTAAAGACCTAAGCCTAACGTTTGCTCTTTACTACGAGGGGAGTATTTTCTACTAACAATACAACCTTAATTATGGATCGGAATAGAGTTTGTACAACGTCACGTTTTTGTATCAAGGCAGTAACGCGCCAACAGACTTAACGAGTTTACTAACCTATTAACAATAGTATAGTAAGAAAAAGAAACCAAAACTGTAGAGAACGGAAAGCTTTTTCTTATATATATTCAGTTTGGATTCCAATTGCCGAAAACTCTTTTTTTAACCTATACTGCGTTACCAACTAACCTTTTGCTTACACTACTTTCTCCCTCCGCTATCACTTGAGATCATCACGCTTCTTGACTGCTTCATTTGGTGCAACTCTACTTTTGAGCATACAAAAATAAAAGGCTTTACTACACTTTGCTGCTAAAATTATTGTATTGATTTTTGAGTAATTTTTTTTTTTTTTAAAACTAGCAAATGCGTAAACTGTCTAGTTGTGTTTTAACATCCACTGTATATATGTGTATAGAAACTTGTATTTTTGCTCGGGATATTACTGATGGCAAATACTCGTTTAAGATCTTAACTTTTTTTTTTTACTCTTTTTTTCTTGCAGGGTTTACTTATTTATATGAAAGGCTATACAGAAGGCCTCAAGTCGATTTTTCGGTTTATGTAGTACTCCTGTAGTAGTTTTTTTCACAATCGTGTTAACAATCAGCGTTCCTAAAAATCTGAACAGTCTCTTGCTAAGATTGTTCTAAAACCATGTGCATTTTTAATTGGTCGCTTCTAGCTATGATTACGATGTTCGTTGACCTTTTTTTGTAAAATGGTTGATTGCTTCTTAGTTTAAAACGAATAAAAAAAAAAGATGGGTTGCTGCTATTGAGCAATTTTTTTTTTTTTTTTTTTTGAACCAAGTTCATACCGTTTTATTTATTTACTCATGAAAGCATACGATGCTACAGCTGTGATACGTGATACTAAGATAGTTCATTATAAAAGTATGCAACCTCAATTAGGTGCTATAGGAGCTTGCATGTCCGTTTCCTCTTGAACTATACTCCAGGCCTGTATCTTCATTTTAAGCTAGCTGACTCAGTTTTAAAACATAGCATTTGATTTAAGAGAAATAAGGTGGCTCTGCGATTCCTATATTGATACCTGAGAGCATAGTATATGGTTTTTTCTGCTGATCTTCGATAGCTTAGTTAGTACAAAACAACACAATGGCAAAAGTATAGGCTATGGTTAATAATATAGTCATCTGTCTCTTTATTCTTAAAAATACGTCAACATGTCTGATAGGCAAAAGTTGCGTTGCTACAGAAACTTTGTATTGTAACAGACTATATTGAACTGACAACTATATTCGGTTTTATAGCCATGGTGTTTGTATTCATATATGAATAGGTTTCTGGGACCTTATGTTTTTTGGCGGCTTATAGATCTTGACTGCCTTATAAAAGGGGAAGAAGCCACACGACCATGACAAATAAAGGCAATCGATTTTGGTCAAATCCAGAATGGCAATTTAGGTTGTCAAATTAAATACAGGACTAATTGATATTATCTCAATGCAACATTATAACTATGCTAATATTCAACCTAGCCAATCATTTGAGTGGCTATCTCCTGCCAGAATAACTCAACTGAGCTTACAAGCTGGGATAAAAAAAAAAAAAAAAACGCTTTTTATTTTTCGAAAGAGTCTTCTGTATATTATAGGCCGTGAAAAGTCAACATGAAACGTTCAAATATATACACACTCAAATGTATCGATCAAATGTCCATTAATATTCTCACTCAAAGCGCTTTTTTTTCTGGCTTTAGTCAATGAATAACTAAAGGCAGCTGAAAGTATGCAAAACAAAAAGAATGCTTTTGGTAGTAAATTCCTTTTTGACATGCTATTTTTTTAAAATCATCACTAAAAGAGAGTCAGGCTCTAGATCATCAATGTCTTTAAAACCGCATTCGCTGAAATATTTCAATGTTTTTTCCAGTTTTGAATGGCCGATACGATGTCATCATAAACTTACCCTTGTTTTTTTTTCTCCGCCACCTAGCTGTGCACAGAAAAAGATTTTTTTTTTTTGCGCTGGGCAATGAGAGATAATATTTTTTTTTTTTTGGGTTGTCTAAGATTCTTGAATTTTTTTTTTTTACAGGCAGCCCGAAAAAAAATACTTGGTTTTTTTTTTTTGCTTCCTCTATTTTTTCTGAAAGGACTTCCTTCCTAACCTAATAAAACCCCCCACTCCAACACACATTACTTTATACAAAAAAAAAAAACAAAAACAAAAAAATGTTGCGCGCCATCAACAAAACCAGCGTAGCACGTAGAGCACCCGCCATTGTAAAGACTGGAGGTAATTTATACACAACACAAAGACGAAATGCAATCTTTTTGTTTATACTTTTGGCTTGATTGTAGCTCGCGCATTTGCTGCCTCAACACATGTCAAGGAAGAAATTGAAGTTTTCATTGATGGAAAATCTGTCATGATTGACAAGGGAGCTGCTTTGATTCAAGCCTGTGAAAAGGCCGGTGCTGATGTAAGGGTTTTTTTTTTTTTTTTTTTTTTTTTTTTTTTTTTTTTTTGAAAGCAAAAAATAGATAGAATAGAGAGATTGACTTTTTTTTGATGTGATAGATTCCTCGTTTTTGTTACCACGGTATGTAAATGCATACAATTTGAGAGATTGTAATTAACTTGAAAGGAATACATAGAGCGTCTTTCAGTAGCAGGTAACTGCCGTATGTGTTTAGTTGAAGTGGAACGTGCACCTAAGCCTATTGCTTCTTGTGCCTATCCTGTTATGCCTGGTATGAAGGTCAAGACCAACAGCCCTTTGGTTCACAAGGCTCGTGAAGGTGTGATGGAATTTTTATTGTACAACCATCCCTTAGATTGTCCTGTATGTGATCAAGGTGGTGAATGTGATCTTCAAGACCAAAGCATGCGTTATGGTTCTGACCGTGGTCGATTCCATGAACCTGTTGGAAAGCGAGCTGTAGAAGACAAGAATTTCGGTCCTTTGATCAACACTGAAATGACCCGTTGTATTCAATGTACTCGTTGCGTTCGTTTTGCTAACGAAGTAGCTGGCGCTACTGAACTCGGTACCAGCGGCCGTGGTAACGATATGCAAATCAGTACCTACATTGAAAAGACTATTGAATCTGAAATGTCCGGTAACGTCATTGATCTTTGCCCCGTTGGTGCTTTGACCTCCAAACCTTACAACATGCGCTCCAGACCTTGGGAGTTGAAGAAATACGAAACCATCGATGTATCTGACGCTATCGGCTCCAACATTCGTCTCGATACCCGTGGTGTTGAAGTGATGCGTATTCTTCCCCGTTTGAACGACGAAATCAACGAAGAATGGATCTCTGATAAGACACGTTTCTTCTATGACGGTCTTAAGGTTCAACGTTTGACCACTCCTTTGATCCGCGAAGGCAATCGATTTGTGCCTGCTTCTTGGGAAAAGGCCTTGCAACGTGTAGGCGATGCTTTGAACAAGAGTCAAGGTCACTCTGCCAAGGCCATTGCAGGTCATCTTGCCGATGCTGAATCCATGGTTGCTCTGAAAGATCTCTTGAACCGTACAGGCTCCGAAAACTTGGCTATTGATGCTCCTAACGGCCACAAGCCTATGGCTATCACTGCTGATTTCCGTTCCAACTACTGTTTGAATTCAACCATTGCTGGAGCTGAAGAGGCCGATGTGGTTCTCTTGGTAGGCACCAATCCTCGCCATGAAGCCCCTATTCTCAACACCCGATTCCGCAAATCCTTCTTGCACCAAGGACAGGATCTCGGATTGATTGGCCAAGCCGACGACTTGAACTACGACTATGCCCATGTTGGAGATAACGTCAAGGATATCGAAAAGATTTTGGACGGCTCTCATCCCTTTGCTAAGCGATTGGCAGAAGCCAAACGACCTATGATTGTAGTTGGTTCATCTGTAGTTGAGAATGCCAAAGACAGTGAATATCTTGTTTCCAAGGTATCTCAACTTGCAGACAAATTCAAGAGCACTTTGTTCCAAGACGGATGGAATGGTATGAACGTATTGCAACGTGCTGCCGGCCGTACTGCTGCCTACGAAGTTGGTTTTATGCCTTCTTCCAAGCAAGCTAGCTCCACACCTGTTGACTTTTTGTACCTTTTGAACGCCGACGAAATCCAAGCAGAAGATGTACCCAAGGACGCCTTCGTAGTCTACCAGGGACACCACGGTGATGTGGGTGCTCAATATGCCGACGTTATCTTGCCCGGCTCTGCCTTTACGGAAAAGAACGCCACGTATATGAACACCGAAGGCCGTACACAGATCACCCGTGCAGGTGTCAATCCCCCTGCTGCTGCTCGTGAAGACTGGAAGATTATCCGAGCCTTGTCTGAAGTCGCCGGTCATACACTTCCCTACGACGACCTTGCTTCTGTCCGTGCTCGTCTTTCGGAAATCAGTCCTGCCTTGACACGCTACGATGTGATTGAAACCCCATCGATCTCACAAATCGGTCTTGCTGCCCAGCGTAAGCCTTCCGCTCAAAGCACAGGTGAAGTGTTGACCTCTGTTATCAAAAACTTTTACCGTACAGATCCTATCTCTCGTGCTTCTAGCACCATGGCTAAATGTACCAAGACTTGGATTCAAAATGAATCTGAACCTGAAGCACAAGCTGCTCATGCTTAGAGACAAAAAAAAAAAAAAAAAAAAAAAGATTTCCCCCTCTTTTCCCCTTTTTTCTTTTTTTTAGAAAAAAAAAAAAGACATTACATTTACAAAGAAAAACTTTTTTTTTATTTTTTATTATTATTATCAGTGCGCGTAAATTAAAGTTTTGTTTTATATAAAAGAAAGGAAAAGCCTTCTATCCATCTTTGATCTTTTGTTTATTCCAAGAATAAGGCAATTAAAAGCGAACCAATAGTGATGAAAGGCATAGGCTCCTCTTTGAGCGCTGGTGATGCATATGATCTTTTAGGGAGGGGGTGAAGGGGAAGCAGAATTGGCAAATGAATGGAGCCTTTTTTCTTATGTAAGTGTCAACAGGTTTTTTATGATTAAAATTCCCCAAACTTTCTTCCCTTTAGGTAGACATGTCTGTTATGAGGCGATTCTGCTTTCTTTGGTTCAAAAAAAAAAAAAAAAAAAAAAAAAAAAAAACGCTCCTGACTTTTAAGGCTGCATGCTTCTAAACATGTGATTGAGCGTAGCCATCTCCATCAACGTCTTCCACTACAAGGGGAGCTAGAAGAGCGTGTAATCTTCATCCAAGAAGATTTCCAACCCCCTTAAGGGTTGCACAAACCACTGCCTATCACTCTTTCTCTTTAAACCAAACAAAAGCTCAAGAAGAGTTAAGAAAAAATAAGAAACGATTTTCTTTAGGAGTTGATTACACATGTTTTTTTTTTTTTTTTTTTTTTTTTTCGAGCGCTACCTTTTATTCTTTTTTTTTCTTTGTCTTTTTCCTCTCTTTACTGCTATAATGACGCATACGAAAACACGTTGAACAAACTATTTAAAGTCTTGCATATATTAAGGCCAGAGTCGATCTATTTCTTTTTTCTTTTCTTTCTACTTTGAAAATGTACTCTAACAGTTTATGTATCAACTCTTTTGATAATACCAATGTATGGCCCGCATGGGATAGCAGCAAACTACCCCCACCTGTAGATCCATCAGTAACAGCAGCCCATCTCGATCCGCGCTTTTCTCTTTCTCATGAGATGGTGGTCTCCCCTAGTAACGCTCTGGACAGATTTGAAGAAAACAACCGCGAGGCTTATCCATTTGGGTCGGATATGGCTCTTTGCCATTCTTCCTCTACGTCCTCCAGTATCTCCTCGCCGCCCTTGCCACAATCGTGTTTTTTCTTGCCTTCACAGCTGACACTACCTTCGCATGAGCCTATCTATGCTATGTCGCTTCACCACGAGGATATCGCCTCTCACCCCTTTTACTATCCAGTAGTTGAGAGTTCCATAAAATATGCTAAAAACAAGATCTATGACTGTACTATCTGCCCTCGTTCGTTTGCTAGGAAACATGACCTCCAGCGACACATTAGAGTGCATACGGGTGCTAAACCTTATTACTGTCTAAACTGTGAAAAGGCCTTTGCTCGAACAGATGCTCTTAAACGTCATCTAAGAATGGAAGAAAGCTGCCGTATGAGCCCAGTGATTCAAACATTAAAAAATGTAGGCATGAGACGCTATAGGAATCTGTAGTTTCTCCCCCCCCCCAGATTGACTAATAAGGAAATATCGAGGGTTGATCCTTCTTTCTTTCCTACTTTTTTATTTTACTTTTATTTTAATGTTGGCTTGCCATATAAAAAAGATTGTAATCAATGCCTATTTGTTTATTTGCTATTGATTTTAGATGATTTGTTCTTTTGATCCCTTCCTCCTCTTTTTTTTCTTTTTTTTTTTTTTTTTAAAAAAAAAACAATAAATCAACATCTGACGTAGACTTCTTTTTGTTTGTTTTAGACAAAAAAAAAAAAAAAAAAAATCACTATAGACTTTCAATCTCCTTTTTTGAACCTTTTTATTTTTCCCTCTGTTCATCGATTTGCAGCCAAAAAAACAAACAAAAAGGAGATTTTAAAGGTAGATGAAGACTTTCAATTTTTGGAAATAAAACAAAGAAAATTTGGTTCCGCCAACCCATTCAAGGAGCTTTTTTTTTTTTTTCTTTAGATGATAACTATCAGATTCAGATGTCTATCTTGCAAAATCTGAATTTAGCTGTCTTTGTAATCTACATAATGCTTAAGGAGAAGCCCCCAGAATAAAATTATGTTTCATGTTTTAGGTTCCCAAGGTGATGCAAGGAACTATTAAAAAATACAAGTTTTCTTTTTTTTTTTTAAAAAAAAAAAAAACCAATGTTGGCCATCAGGAGGCATTGTCTTTTGGTTAGAAAAATTCTAAGGCTATTTTTTTTTTTAAGTTTATAAAGCGATATCCCAGTTCTCAAGGTACTACCACCATTTTGAACTGAGGATTTGTAATTGACGGCCTATCCCTTTTCCCCTGAAAAAGCCTTTTTTTTTTTAGAAGAAAAAATAACGAATTACCTCATCAACGCTATTTAGTAGCATTTTAGAGAAGCTATAGTTACCAAAAAAAAAAAAAAAAAAAGAGAGAAAAAGAAAAGGTACATTGAATACATACCATAATACTCTTTATAGCACATATCATAAAGTAAAAGCCATTTGAAACACAAAAGGGGTGTTTATGATGCACAATTAGAACTTTTGGTTTATATCAAAACTGCAAAGGCTTTTTTTTTTTTTTTTTACAAGAGCGCCAAATTGACTGTTTGAAAAGGGGTATGTGCTTACTGAATAATCTCTAGTTCTGCATATAAACACTAAGCGTATGAATTTTAAAAAGCGGTTTTTTCTGGATTCAAAGATTTTTCTATTTATAATCCAAGATTGTTTTTTCGAGATGATGTGTTCTCTTTTTAAAGGTAAACGGTATCCGGCAATTATTTTAGCCATATATAAAATAGTTATACTGTTAAGAGTACCTTTCCCCTTCCCTTCAATACAATCATTATGGTATCTGAAGAAGGTTTTTATACGCATTAAGAGTAAAAACATAGAAGCAAAAAGATCCTAAAACGCGAATTTAAACAACCCATGTTTTGGATCTTGTACTAACATGTCGAATCGAAATGTAATATATCAATATTTGTAGAACAATATGATTGTGGCAACAAACAAAATCGTTTTGTAGCCTATTAGGTATTTTTGTGTACATTTTCATCTATCCATTTCACTGGATATGGTGCATAGTTCTAATTATAAGACTAAATCTTTCAGTGGGTCATTTTTAGGTGGTGAGGTTGTTTTTTGGAAAAAAAAAAAAAAAAAAAAAAAAAAAAAAACTATTGTCTCCAGTTGACTCATATTACCAATATAAAGATATGCACTATTTTTAAAGATATTTTAAATAGCCTTGCTATAGCTCACTTTTAAGTATCAAATAGACTTATAACTAGGCGTCTTCCAGTCTATCCTTACATATCTTATGCAGCTAATAAAAAAGTGAGAGCTTATTTCATGCGATTGATACCTTTTAAAATTGTAGACGCAGTACTTTTTGTGTGTGAAATTACCAAAGAAAAAGCAACGATCGCGGCTAATTAAATTTGCATGTATGCCCAGTGCATAGATACCCTAACCACATATTTATTGCTACTTGGATTCACAATACCGCCTGAGAACCTTTTTTAGTGGTTGGTCTCTCTCAAAATCCTCCCAAAATGGTTAATTATTCAAATAGAGCAATCTTGAAAAAGTTTTGTTAAAGCTCCTGGTAGAATCGGAGCAGACACCGTCTAAAACCAATGATTTATCATTTGCTACTACATTTTAATGTCACCAATTGTACTGCCTTGAATACAATAGAATGGTCGTCTATAATCTTTCAAGTCATTATCAACTCTTTATACATATATACGTGTATACAAGCCTCCCTTTCTTTGTTTGACGGCCACAAAATAGGGTACTTTTTCAGTTAAAAAACATGCGTGTTGAAGTAACAAAAACAAAAAAAAAGGCAATTATTAAAACTGTCTAAAGTATCGATATAGAAAACATTAGATCGTCAACATATTGTTTTATTGTTATAAAGTACACAATACAGCCACTGGCTTTGCAATTCTTTTTTTTTTTTTGGGTAAAACAATTATTGAGGATTTTAACAATAATGTGAAAAATAAACACTTTCTAATTGGTTCGTAAAATTATACAATGCAAATCCAGCAAGAAACAGAGTTTTTTTCTTAATAGAAAAAAACTTTCAATTATGAATTGGTGAGTTGAACCAAAAAGAATGCTAATAATATCTAATTGGCGACACAAAGATAGCCAAACTTTTTTCATACTATTTTAGGTTTATCTGTTACTGTAACGCACGGGCATGGGTTCATTAAGCTATTGGACAGAAACAGTCATGCTTATGTTCTTTTGAGACGATGAATATAAACACTGCTATAATTCAAATAGCGTATATGTATTACTACTCAACTCAACTCCTGCAGTTACAATTGTGTTACCTCTCGTTATTCCAAAAAAGCGTCTTTATAGTATTTCTCGCCACTCACTTTCGACCCAAATCTATTGCCGATAACAAACTTTTTTTTTATGTTTCCGCATGAGTGAAATTATTTTAGTGCAACCCAAATTTTATTCTTGATTATTGGACGAGATTCTCTTCAGCCAGGTACCCCCAAGTGTATTTTGCAAATACAATATCATCGCACATGGATAATTATAGGCTCCAATTTAGGACGGTTCTTCGTTATAGCATAGTAGCCAAAGCTTATCAAGTAGAATGGCATCATATAGCCTTGAAGCATCTCTTTTTGCTGTTCTTAAATAGAGTTGTATTCTCATCAAAATTATATACAAGTAAACTATATTCAGGTACAACATTCATTTCCAAAATAGCTATATAGAGGTGTATGTATATACATACGTTTTACGCTATTCTTATAAAGCTAGACTTGCAAAACCTCCCCTTACCATTAAACCAGCCCGTTTTGAATTTGCATAGTTGTATCTCGAAGCACATTTCAAAAAGATAAATTTAATACTTACAATAATAATAATAACAACAACAACAACAAAGCAAGCACATATGATATTTTGGTCAGAGAGGAGACATTACAACTGCTCTAAAGAAAATGAAGCATTTTTGTCTGTTTTCTTTACGGCTTTTTCATTCAAGGTGGTTTCATCTGTTTATCTGGTTTAATCTCACTTTATTTGTACAACATAAAACTATTTATTACTTTTACTTTTTAGCCCACACTGAAAAAAAAAAAGCAAATCCACAGACTGCCATAGAGAGAACTTGGTTTATTTCACCCAGTCAGTCATATGGCCAGGTTATCATACGAAGTCTATCACTCTGTGACGTGGCCCTTAGCGTGCGACTTCCTTTTGTAAAACTTGCGGAAAAGTGTATCCTATAACAACAATAATGATCCTGCTATAGACCGTTCATTATGAATAAAGTGTTTTGTGTTTATTGGATTCATAAGATAAAAAAGAAAGGAAAAAAAAAACACCACATTCTTTTTTTGTTATTATTATTTATTTCTTTCTCTTACTTTTCCCCCAAAAAAATACCAATCAGCTTTTTTTCCCTTTTTTTTTCCTTTCCCTAATATACTTAAAAAAAAAAAAGACAAAAAGAAAAGAAAAAGGGTAAGGATATCTTTTCGAAATGTCTAGCATCTTGGGTTTTTATTTACAAGAAAGCGTTGTTTAGTTTTTTTTTGGTATACACATAGATGAGCAAACAACAACAAAACGATCAGTGGAAAGCTGAATTCTACAAGAATGGCAAACCTCAAGAGATCATTGTGATCGAGGATACTCCTCCACCGTCAAATGCCATCCAACCTTCCGTCACTAACTACCGCGTGGAAGCCTTATCACCGGGCCCCCCAGCAGCCTTCACGCGCTCAAAACGTGCAAGGCCAACCGTCCAAGAACCCTCTACACCTAATGAAGCCAAAAAAAGAAGGACGCAAATTGTCGTTACAGCTAAAGCGGCTCAGGGTAAATACACACAGAAAAAGAAAAAGAAAAAACATACATGTTGCATAAATATTGAAGTCCTTTTATTTGTTTATTTGCTTTTTGTATATGACTATCAGCTAACCTACTAAGACCCATATTACATAAACCCATTGCTACTAAAGTACCCGCTATTACACAGGTAAATCATAAATAGATAGAAACATTCCAAAAAAAAAAAAAAAAATACACAGAAAATAACTCAATTTGAATAGGCCTGTGATGATAAAGATGGCTATTATATAATCAAACCCAACGAATCGCTAACAGCACGCTGTAAGAATATTTACGGAAAAAAAAAAAAGACACGATCGCTTATTTGTTTTCAAAACAGACAAGATGATGAAGCTATTGGGGCAGGGTACGTTTGGGAAAGTAGTAGAATGTTACGATAGAGTAAAGAGAACATTTTGTGCTATCAAAATTATCAGAGCCATACCGAAATACAGAGATGCTAGCAAAATTGAGATCAGAGTACTTAATAGTCTAAAAGAACACGATCCCATAAACTTGAAGTAAGTTGGTTTTAAGTGATAGATATACATAAACAGAAGGCTCACTTTTTACCAAGTAAATGTATTCATCTTATGGAATGGTTTGATTACCATAATCACATATGTATGGTGTTTGAACTCCTGGGCCAGTCTGTTTTTGATTTTTTAAAGTTGAATGACTTTAGATCATTTCCCCTTCATCACATACAACAATTTGCAAAACAAATATTAACCAGCGTTTCATGTAAGTTACAGGATGTTGGATGCTTCTATACAAAGACTTTTGACCCAACTGTTGACCTTCTAATAGTTGTGCACGAAATGAAACTTATACATACGGATCTGAAGCCCGAGAATATACTGCTTGTCAATAACGACTATACTCAAGGCAGTAACGTAAGTTAAAGTGGTGGGTTTTGAAATTCGGTCTGATGTGTCTATAGATTGTCGGTCAGGACCCTCAATCAAAGATCTTGCTCAATACAGAGATACGGCTGATTGATTTTGGATCAGCTACTTTTGAACGAGACTATCATTCTGCAGTGGTCTCTACGAGACATTATAGAGCTCCGGAAATTATCTTAGGCTTGGGCTGGTCCTATCCTTGTGACATTTGGTCTGTTGGCTGTATCTTAATAGAATTTCTTACTGGTGATGCTCTGTTTCAAACCCATGACGATCTCGAACATATGGCTATGATGGAAGTAGTGCTAAATAGAATACCTCCCGATCTCATTAGACTAGCGAGGTAATTGGATATACAAGAGAAACGCCCTCTTTTTTTTTTTTTTTTTGGTATTAACGGATTTATCTAGCTCTGATGCAAAAAAATTGTTTGATAATGGTCAATTAAAATACCCTGATACTAATACCACAAAACAAAGTAAAAAATATGTTCGTGCTTTAAGACCACTTAAAGTAAGTAGTTAATAGAAAGGTTGTTACAATTATCATGCTAACCCCTCTCCCCTCCTCCTCCTCCCCCCCTTTTTTTTTTTTGACAAAAAAGGATATCGTGTGCCCACCCTCAAAGACAACAAACGCTAGGCTTCACTTTTTGGACCTTCTGTCCAGTATGTTGGCTTATAATCCTAGCCAAAGAGTTTCTGCCAGAGAAGCTTTGCGCCATCCTTTTTTTATGACCCATTTTGATGAGTGGGGTCAAGAACTACCTTAATTTCTCCTGTCCTATTACAATATTACTATTTTTGTGTACATATCTTTATCAAAAAACGAATAAAAAACAACATCGAGTAACAGTTATCAACCAACTATGGGATTTTGGAGGGAAGAATGCGCTTACACCTCAGATAAATCACTCTTATCAGCGCTACCGTGATATATGAAGCAATATGTATATACACTCAACGCCTTTGTTACCAAACAAACAACTCAATTAATGCCAGATTGACAAATTTATACTTGCGGGTTCAGTTCATTAATAAAGTTGAATAGCAGATAGAACAAGTACCAGTTACGTTTTATATTCTGTTTGTGGAATAGAAAAGTTCACTATATGTGGCTTTCTTTGTTCTTATTATTTGTTCAAATAATGCGATATAAAAAAGGGAAAGAGTGTAATAAAGGATATTCGATGTCTCTGGTATTTGCTATGTTATAGGTTGGAATCCAAGCGTTTTTTTCCTGTTTTGCTCTTTCAATTTACTGACTATGATATTAGTAAACAACAAAAAGCTGAAAGTATTTTCCCTCTCTCTTTTTTTTTTTTTCTTGTTCATTATTTTTTACCGTTCAAACCTTTCTCGCAAAGTTAGCTTAAATAGTGGGCTTTTTTCTGTTTCTTTTTTCAGAAAGCTGCCTTCAGAAGCCTGGATTTCTTCAGGCGTCAGTTCCAGTTCATATTCGCTCTTACTATTCTGATCCATTTTTTCATGAAGTATTGTATTTTGTATTGTGTTAGATGCTATATTAGATGCAATGTTTGATATTGTGTTGTGTGTTATGACAGGCGATTCAACTCCGATACCAAGAGATTGTGTTTCTTCTTCAGAGTCCGTTCCTGACAAATGACTTAAACCAGGGCTTATACTTCCTTTGAGTACTCTAGGAGGGCGATTTAGAATTTTTGACCCAGGTTTTTTCTTGTGGTCTTTTCTAGTATTAATCTTGGTCATTTTACAAATGGGATTAATTTCCCACGTACCATTGGATCGTATTCCCTTTTCGTTAGCAACAGACATCCTTCTATGAAAGTCAGCGGCGTCATTAGGCTTGGCATCTAGCGCCTCTTGATGAATGGCAGAGAATACTGGTTTTGCTGACGGCTCTTGTGTCTGATGTACAGGGAAGCTAGATAGCTCATCTTCACTATCCGTTTCTGTTCCGCTGTTGTAAGAGCTCAGTAAAGCATCGTTTGGAGGAGATAGAGCATCCATTACGGAAGGACTGTTTACTGGAGAAGAGAGGTCAATTGGATAATTAGCGCTATTTGGTAAAGGAGTATGAGTAGAAGAGAAAGCGCTTGTAGAGTCCTTATAAGACTCCTGAGTAGATGCGAGAGCAAAAAAATCACCATATGTCAAAGATTCTTTAGAGTTGAGAGTTTGTCGGCCCTGTTTTTTCGACGATGATGACTCCGCAACTTGTTCAAGTGCATGAGAAGTTTTCTCGTCTAACATTGGTACTGAAGAGTTGTGAGCGTCCACAAGAGACGACGAAGGTTGCTCTGAAGGCCTTTTTTCACCTGTGTCCTTCTCCTTTCCTTTTGTATCCAAGCTTTCAATAGGAGATAACTTAGGTTTATAAGAATTGTGTTTATGCCCTTGGTTTTCTGATTCTTTTGTTTGATCAGATTCCCTGTCTTTGCTTGAACTGAACATAGCCTCTTCATCTGCACTACTTAAACAGGAAATGGGCGAATCGTCATCGTCTTCTTCTAAATCCCTTTCTTCTTCCACCACCACCTCCTCTTTTTCTCTTCTTGCTTTTTTTGCAGCTTGTAAACTTGGCTTGGGGCTTCGGCTTGGTCGATAGGGTCTTTTGCCAAAACGTCTACCTGTATTACTACGAGAAGGGACCTGAACTATGTGAACCTTGGGAGAATGCTTTGATGAGGACGGTCGAAGGGTCGTGTAGTTTTGCATACGGAGTGTTGGTGTAGTGGATGTCTTGTGAGGAGCAGACACACTCTTTGAGGGCATTTTTACTGAAGTTTCGGATGGAGGAGGTACCTGGTGATGCATTTCAGGAGGGTAATGAGGAGCAGGATAGGGATATGAGGGGCTATATAACATAAGGGGGCTGATACCGTTGTACATCTGCCGACGACTGGGATCAGCTGCAAACACTTGAGGCCAATAGGGAGACGGTATATATTCTCTTGGTGTATGAGGGAACTGTTCAGCCAAGACAGGCCCTCTAGAATTTGTTCCTGCAATTCCATCATGATTAACTGTTGGTGTTGTCAAAGTGTTGGAAATGCTGACAATGTCTTTTTTAATAGAATTGACCTCCGTATCAAATTTGTCTTGATTTTCTTTTATTGAAACTATTTGTTGCTGTACATCGATGAGTCTTGAGACAATGTCCAGCAGAATGGGTGAACCACTGTGTATAGTGCTCTATATAAATCAATTAAGATTCTTTTTAAAAACAGCCACACAATACATCTTAAATGCTGAAATTTACATCGTCACTAGAATCATAGAGTTGCTCTACCCTTGATCGCAAATCAGCTTTTTGTTGTTTCATCATTTTAAGGAGATAAAACCTTCTGAAATGAATCGATAGCTTTCCGCGTTTTTTTTAAAAAAGGGGATTATGAAGCGCAGCGTAAAATTCACGTGTGACGTCAATGCTTTGTTTTCTGCATTCCTTTTTAACTCTACAGCTTTTCTTATGTTCATTGTCTTCCTTTGTATTTTGATTGTTTGACTCGCTTTTATTTTTTTGGTCTGTAAACAGGTCTCAAACAATCGGCGCTCGGATTCGTCTGTTTTTTTTTAATGTGAAAAAGGAGTTGAGGAAGATAGCTTGAGATTTAATTGACTTTAAAATATATCTGTAGCTAACTTTCTTTCGTTGTCGTTTCTTATAAAAGACTCTTTTGAAGTTGTAAATATAGGAAAAATATAGACAAAATCGTAAACTAATAAAATAAAACGTTTTTTGTTGATTTATTTAACCCAAAACAACTTTGGGACTTTAAAACCAAGCAAACCATTTGTACTTCTTTGACCTCAAACATATCAATTTTTAATAGTTTTACAAGCCTTCTTTAAACACACGGTAACTGAAAAATGTGCAAAACGACACTTTATATGAGGAATGTCTCAAAAAGCTACAAAATAGATAATTAGGTCAAAGAAATACAATACAATTTCTCATTATTAATTTAAAAGAGAGTCGGTATATTTGAATTGTAAAAAAACTGTTTAATTTTTTTTCATGAATTTAAAAGCAAAAAAAAAAAGCAAATTTTTGATTCAAGCAAATTATGCTAGGAACTAATACTATAGTCTATTATATAGAAAATTCAAATAAAGAGTTATTGATTAGATTAATACTGGTCTAATTTTTCATAAAGAAAAAACTAGAATGCGCTTCTGTTTTTTACAACAAAAGACTTTTATAACAGCTTTTTTAGTCCGAAAGAATAATGACGATTAAAATACGCTTAATGTGTTTTTGAAAATAATTTTCGCAAATTTTGGATACTTTATCATTAAAATGCATGAGTTCCAATAGTAAAAGCTATAAACGCTAAATAAAACGACATAAATGTAGTTAAGATGAAATATGCTTTATTGTTTTTATATATCTTGATAAAACATTACTTGAATATAATAAGTTTTTTTCAAAAAGACTTCATAATCTGTATTTAATGCGAACATTGTTATCTTCAAAAATGAAACATACGTACCAATATAGCAAATTTTTCTTTTATGATCCGAAATATATAGTATAACGCATAAAAGAGAAAAAAAAGCTATTTTTATTTTCTTTACTTTGAAAATATATAGTTGTAACAAGTTATCAAGTTTAGGTTAAAAAAAAAGAGTTAAAAACAGAACAATAAAAAAACTATTGAAAATCGATCGCTACCAAGGTTTTTCTTATTTTTAGAATTTTACAGCAGTTTATGAGTAGTCATAACGTTTTTTGATCCATCAAAATTAAATAATTAAACAAAAATAATGTATTAAAAACAAAAAGTTAAAGTAAGTTAAACAGAAAATGCAACAGCACTGTAAAAAATGAAAGGCTTGCTCTATTGGCTATTAGTAAAAAAAAAAATAAGCAACTTAAGCAAACGCGATGTTGTTTGTCAAAAATCTCAAATAGTTTTACACTTCAAACATTCTGTTAAAATGCAATAGCTTCTGTAAGTCTCAGTGGTGAGATACAATAAAATTAAGGCTTTTAGTAAATAGAGAGTATCAAAGGTAGTTATTTTGAATATAAAATTAAAAACAAGATGTTTTTAGCTAGTATATAAAAGTAGAATACTACTTTGTAAAGAATTAAGCAACAAAAAATCGCATGAAAAACTTATATTTTGTAGCCTAGTTGACTATAAATGACTAAAAAAAACCCCCGCATTGTATCACAGCTTTCATTTTAAATTGTTTAAAAAAATAATAACTGATTAAAGTATCCAAAAAAAAAAAAAAGAAAAAAAAACGCTTTTGTTTTTATTTTATTCGGGGAGATCAACAACAAAAAATAGTAACATCACTTTTTTTAACATTCAGGTAAAAGAATAATATAAAAGCAAGTATAAATCAATTATATATATATATATATATAGCTATATCATGATTTGCTTTCAAATAAAAGAAGAAAGTATATTTCTATAATACTCTATGCCTTAACATAAAAGAACTACTGCGGTTTTTAAACACAAAACGTTTGATATCCATGAGTTTAATAGCGTTGATAGGCGTTAATTTATTTTTTGAAACACTATGAGTACCTGAAGTTTTTTTTTTTTTGTAGCTGTTTTTAAAAATTGAAATATCCATGTATAAATACTTTGAATACTTGTAGAATTTTCATTTAGGTTGTCAGCCTAGTTTTTTTTTTTCTAAAGATTTGCAAGCACTTAAAAGCAAGTCTTTTCCTAGGTATTTAGTTTTCGTTTCCAAGTCAAGCCGCTTGGCTTCTAAGAATAGTTTGATTTTTAAGGCACTGGAATGATGCGATAAAATACATGCACAGATAACAGTAAGCAATTTATGCATATTTAAACCCAGTTTGTAAAAAAAAAAATTGCGATGCTTGCCTTAGAACCGACAGGCGTATGTTTTTTTTTTTTTTTTTTTTTTTTGAATATTTTAATTGTTTCCATATCACTCTTATAGTAGCTAAATATTCCAAAATAGCAATATGATTTTTTTTCGCTTTGTATTAGAGTGACAGTAGCCTGGCGTTTCTCGAAGACTAAACCAATTAATGTAAATCTTCAAACATAAAAAACAATTTAGTGAAGAAGGCTCCTAAAATTCAAAGGTTTATTCGACGTTGATGAACTTTTTTTTTTATACTTTTGCGATAATGCGAGAAGCTACATTAAGACATAAATAAAACAGCCATGGATGAAAAATGCTGTAATAGACGTGTCTACACAGAGCAAAAATGACAAATAAATCAAGACACAATTGTATTTTGGTGTTTCAGACCAAAAACGTGAAAACTGAATTATGGTTCCGTTTTTGTTTTGTTGTTTTCAAGTAATTTTTGCTCAATTTTTAAAAGCGCAAACCCTCTATTAACTGAATTAAAGTGAGATTTTTTTAACTTCAAAATCTTAGAAAAACAGCATTTCTGTGTTTTCAACACTATTTTTAATAGTAAAAATGCAACTTTAAATACCTACGTGTTTTCAAGCATAATTACAATAAGCATTTGCTGAATATTTGTTAAGTAATATTGAGGATGTGTTTGCTTATTTGCAGATTTTTGTTATATAGTGCTAAAATTTTGCGCTTGTACTGTTACAAGATTATTTACTAAGTCTTTTCATGGGCCTCACAATTCAATTTGGCGATTGAGATCAAAAAGTTAAATAACTGGTTAAAAATTAGAACGCAGTTATGAATCTGATTATTGTAGGGAACTGAGCTCCAACTTCTGTATCTTGTTTCGTAGTAAAACTAAAGCATATTTGAGCGATTTTAAGAGAGTGCAGCTTTTCACCCAACACAAATCTTGTTAGTTGCTTTAAATTCTTCTATATTGAACAGTAGCATATTACTATATTTTGTATTTATATAAAAGTATTGAAGTTTTTAAAAGTGGTCAAGTATTAGGGCATGATACTTGAAACAAAACGCTAAAATAAACAAAGTGGTGTAATTGCTCAAGTTAGTTAAATACAACAGTTTTTACTTGTTAAAGCGTTAATTTGTAAAAGTAGATATGATACACCAAAAGTGAGCTTGCGACAGTTAACATTTCGTATTTTTAATAAGCGACGATGTCATCACATCGGCTATATGTTCGGGAGACACAGATGAAATCCAAAAACAACCGACTTCCATCTTTGATTGAAGATTACGAAAGTGTTATAGAGTGCTTAAAATAGAAATATGTTTGTTTATTTTTTTTTTTCGAGTAGGTTTCAGACTATGTTTCAAACCCTCGGCTTCCTTTCTCCTTTTTTTTTTTCTTCCTGACTATGCTTGTACTCAAGTTTCATTCCATGTAATACACTAACTTAGCTACTCAATTTTTCTTTCATAGAAGGCTGTAAAAATTCTTCGAGACGCTTAAGCTTTGAACGGGTCTAAGGTGTTTTGCTTTTTATTGTTATTGTTTTCGAAGTGAAGTATATTCAGGGGTTCTCTATGTCGCCAACGCTTTGAAGGACCGCTCAGGTTGCTCAAACAGGTCAAAGCTGAATTTCGGAAGGGGGTATGACGGGTTTTTACAAAACTGAGCATCTGATGTTTAATCGTTTCCATTTTTGTACAATTCCCGATTTGTTCTTTGTGGCAAGCAACTGTGTAACTTAAGCACATTGAAGAGCGTAGCGATCTTTTCTTTTGACAAGTTTGAAGCGAATGTCTACAAGCAAGTCATGTGAGCTATTTTGCAAAAATTTGCACTCACATGAAATTGAACAGTGCTTCCAAAATAAGCAAGACAATTGTGTTTTTCGTTTTTACAGGATATGTTTATAAAAAAAAATAACAATTTTACTCCTCTCTTTTTATGAGAGGCTCAAAAGAGCATTCTAGACGTATTCACTTTGTTTGGTGCAGTTTTATAAAAAAAAAAAAAAAACGCTGGCAACCGCCAAATTACTGTTTGGCTGGTTGGTAGTTAACATCAACTCTGTCTTTTTTCTTCGTGTGTATTGCTTTTTATATCAACCATTAAGTTATACTGCGTTTGTTTGTTTGACTAGCGAAGCAAAATGAAGAAACGACTAATCTTTATGTACACATGAGTATCTAGATATAACTTTAACGTTTTGTCTAACAATCGCCAGCTCTTTGTTCAATATTGCTTTAAACTGTTAGCTTACCGACGTTAGCTTGTTAGAGCACCCATTGGTACTGCTACACCTCTTAGCGATAATTTTTGTCTACACTACAAATAGAGAAAAAAGTAACAAAAGATACTTTTAAAGAAACATTGCTTACAAAAAAGAAAAAGGTATTTGTAGTTGTAAATTTACAACATAAAGATTAAACGTTGATTTTCTACTACTTTCTTTTAACATGTAAAGTTATGTCACTGATCTTTAACATTTGAAGATATTCCCCTTGTTATTTTCTATTGCAAATTCGTTCGGAAATAGTCAGCATTCTCTATTCTAAAAGAAAAAAAAAAGAAAAAAAAAAGAGCAGCCAAATACACTGTATAAGCATTTAACAAAAGCCACGTACAATAGATGGAGCTCATTCATATGTAGCATGGTGCATTATTGTTTGTATTGTAGGAGTCGGGTCTTACTAAAAATAATACATGAATGCTTATGCAAAACACGTTAGTTTGCATATTGCTTGTACATCTTTTCCAGTCAACCTACTTCATTGGTACAGGTTTATAGTTTATAGCTCATTGAATCTTTTTTTAGAGTTTCCTTGAAATCTAAGTTGCCTTTAATTGAAACCAAATAAAGACATATTTGCTCTTTAAACGCACCAGCCTTTAGAGCTGCGCATTACTCAGTAGATTTGCCTCCTCCCCCCTTCTTTTTTTCTTGAAGGCGTGAGCAAAGCGAAAGTGTATCTGGCTTTTTTTCTTGGGTGAGCTTTTTTAGTAACAAAATTTTTTGAGCAGTGAGTAGCTCATAGAAAAAGAAGGGAGTACACTATAGTAGTTTTACGGTTCAAAAAAACCACAACGAAATACCTTGGTTTTTCAATTGCGCTTACAAGCTACTTAGTGCGTCTTGGTATAGATTGTGCAAAAGGATTTTAGGTAAAATCAAACGAGGTAAGGTTGAAGATTAACAAAAAAAAAAAAACAAATAGAAAACAAAGAATTCTTCTAATTTTCAAGAATCTCAAGTAACATTTCAACTGTTTTTGCTGATTACGGTGTATAGTTGAAGGAGTAAATCATACTGAACAGTGAGATGAACCAGAAGGCTTTCGGCTGAAAGTATTATTTTCTCATAATATGCAACTCAATCCAATTGGTTTACAAATGTTTCAGAGAGCGCCAGCAACGTAAATTTCCGAATCCAGAGTTACGTACCTCAAAAAAAAAAAAAAAAAAAATTGTTGAAAGCACCCAAATTGCGATGTTTTAATAAAAAAGAATGTTTCCTTTTAGCACCTGCAGAAGCATCTTTGGATTTGACTGAGCTTCTCATAGTGGAAACAAGAAGATATAACATTGCTCAGACTAAAAATGAGCTTCTTATTAGCTACAAAGTCCGTTTACAAAAGCCATTTTAGATCGATTCTGGGCAGTACTGATAATTTAGGCGCTGAACAAAGAAGCTTTTAGGTTATCAGAATATGCCACCCCATCATCTGACAATGAAGAGTAATTTCGGAAGTGAAATATAACCTCTTGTCCAATTGTATTCGTTTACTTGTAAAACAGAAAGTGGAGCTGAAATTGTTTTTTTTTTTTTCAATCAAGGCACAAGTGTAGATGATGGTATACTGGGGATGTTTTCCCCTATAAATTTTAAGATCGCTCTTTATTATTATTGATATTATTATTAATTCACTTTGAATAAAGCGATGATGAGGATGATGAGGATCGTAAAGATTTGCAGTATTTATGTGTTACTTTTGTAATGCTAGAGCAGCCATTCAAGCCCATCGTTTCCAGATGAGAACAAGAGTCAGTCAAGAACCGGACGCTGTGATCCGTTAAACAGGTCCAGTTATAAACGTCCAGACGTATCAGTTTCTTCATGTGCGTTCCTAGGTAGAGAACACTACGGTCGCTCACCAGGTCTCTTAACCTTCTTTGCTCCATTATGTTTTCCAAATGTAAAGCAGACTCACGAGAGAGATTGGGTCGGATTTGAAGATAGTACAGAGAGTCAAAGATACCGCCAAACTCATGGATTTGTTGCTCGTTATCCATGGCTCCAAACAGTGCCCGTCCAGCGCGCTCCATTCTAGCAGGTTTTTTCATTGAGATATCCAAGTGCACCATGTTGGGACAACGATTAGCTAACTGAACAATATCGTTGTGTTTAAAGGGAAGATAAGAGAAGTTTGCCACTTCCAGACGTGAACCACAGTATCGGGCTGCCGATTGAATGGCACTACCTGTCAAAGAAGTACAGTTATTGATACGAAGATCGCGAACGTTTCCACCGATCCTGGACATAAGGTAATGAAACCCTTTGTTGGTAACCAATTCACACCCACTCAAGCGAAGCTCTTCTATCTTTTCGCAGTGTTCAGCTAGGTAGTGCAGACCTGTATCGGTGATTTGCCGGCAGTTATCAAGAGCAAGCGTAAGAAGATTGCTAGCGACAGGTGAGCGGGCCAACAAACGGAGAGACTCGTCCGTAATACCAGAGCAGTTTGCAAGAGATAAATTTCTTAATCGAGGACAGTGACGGAGAACGTATCGCATCGTACAGTCATTTACGGTAGCTGAGATATCAGAAAAGTCCAGAGATACTATGGAGCCTCCATAGCGTGCTACTTGAAGAGGGAAGTCAGCGGAGGTATGATGGAGATGTCTCTTGGTGTTTCCTCCGTAAGCAATATCAGTGCAGCCCAAAATAGAGCGCTTTGGACAAGCGTTTGTCCATAGTAGAGGAACCGTAATGTTATTCCAGTGACGTGAGACTTTTATACATTGGAATAGATCCGCTTGGTTGAGGTGACTAAATATCTTGATAAGCAATTCATTCGGTAATTTTTTAGAGCATAATTTTCTGGCGGTCAAAACGTTTGCGTAAGCGGTGCGCCTTGTGGTTCTGTTGCTGAACGTTTTTTGTTTGTAAATGGTAGAATGTGACACTGTGTTTTCAGTAACGTTTTTAGGGTAATCGTATTGAGCGATATGAAAAACAGCCTGTAGTGTCGACTTTAAGTGAATATAGAAATACACAATAGACTGAAAGTAACTGAAAAGTGTGAAAATCAGCGATAGTAGCATATCAAACATTGTTTTCTGCTGTATAAATATATATGTGTGTATATATATATATAAATATGTATATAAATGTATATATATATATATATATAAAAAAATGTAATAAATAAATTAGAGAAAGAAAAAAGAAAAATATCGGTGAGGACGGAAATTTTTTTTTTTTTAAAAAAAAAAAAAAAAAAAAATCTGTTTCACTGCCCCAAGAAAAAACTTTTTAGTTTCTGCTTGACATGCAAAAAAAAAAAAAATACTAAAAGGCGGAGGCGCTGCCTCCGAGTAGCGTGATACAAAACAGCATCACATGTAACCCAAAGTTTGTTGAACACACTCCTTTTTAAGGTTGAACAATAAAACGTTTCATGTTGTCTAATGACGCTTAGAGTACTTCATGAAGCGTTGATATAGGAGAGCTTCTTTATCAGGGAAATCGGGCATTTTTCTGCTACAAAAACTCACGAATTAAAATAAAAACCAACCAGAAACACTAGACCTGAAATACAAAACCAAAAAAAAAAAAAAAAAATCGAACATCAGCCCAAACAATGTATTTTGTTTATTGTTTCACATAGAGACTTCTTTCCTATAACCACGAATCTTAACAATAAAGATTTACTATCAAAACACACGGTTCGCCCGTGGCTTTGAATTGATAAGAATGATTGAAATAAAAATGGTGAACAATGGAATTTTAGTTTTACAGTGCACACCAGGCCATAAAATAGCCACCACCCCACTCTGATTAGGACTCTTTTTTAATCGACGGATGGGACACTCGAGAGAAGACAATACAACCAAGGGCAACTGAGAGTGGCATTTTAAGGGGGCTCCGTTACATATTTACGAAAAGCAGCCTTCTCTATATATACAAGGGGCTCGACTGCTCTAATTCTATACCGTACATACGTGACACAGGGCAATCCGTTTGTTTAAACCTCAGGACTGTCCAAGAAAGAACAAAAGACTATGCATTTGCGCTTTTTCAAGTGAAGGTTGCATATTCAAATATAAACGCTGAGGCGCCTTTTTTTTTTAAGAAAAAAGCCTGCTCTTACCAGCTAACTTTTGACTTTCCCCTTCCCCACAGAGATCTTTTTTTCAAAGTTGCTCATGAAGTATCACAAAGGTAGCACTGGAATACACACGTAAAACGGAGAATGAAACAACGGAAGGGAGAAGGCCACCTACGATTGATCTTTGCGGCTTCCGAGAATGCAGCAGAAAGCCTACGGTAGTACTTTGCTATTGTTTGAAAAAATAAAAATAAAACAAAACAATAAAACAATAGCAAATGTATACCATCTTTCGTCATATTAAGTCTTTATATATATGAAATATTTAAAAGTCGTAATTTTTTTTACTCAAGTAAACAAAAAAAAAAGGACATCTCATAAAGTTACGTACGTTAAGTCATATGTTTATTCAAAAAATCTTTTGGGTATGTACAACCAATAGTGGTATTGTGTCAGTAGCGATTTGAATACAGTATGCCATTTTACTAAAGCCATCCGACCTTCCGTTGCTTACTATTTTCAGAATATCCAGTTTGCTACAGCGTGCCTTGAAAGTATGCACTATAGTCTCAGACACTGTACGTAAAGCATATCATATATAAAAAAAGACAAGATGTACACATGAATTGAGAATAATACTTGTGTTATCTTTCCCACCGCAACAGCCACCGTAGCACCCCGAAAAGCTTTTAACTTTTTTTTTTTTTTTTTTTTTTTGATATTCTTACTATTTTATATATGTGTAAACTCGGCGTACATACAAGCCTTAATCCTTACTTTAGCTATATCAAGCGAATCGAGGTTCAAAAGACTTGCAAAATAACATAAGTTGTATTAGTTCCCACATTTGTATGCTTTTTTTTTGGAAAAAAAAAAAAAAGATGTGCAATCTCTCTTTACTATCTGCTTAGACGAACAAAAAAAAACGATAATCCCAAACTGGATTTATATGGAAAAGGTTCTATTTACTGTGTGCAAATTTTATTGTGCGCAAAACCAGTGTGAGCCAAGAGAATTAGCTACTGTAATAGACAAACAAAAAAGATTTGCTAGACCAAATAAAGATATAGTAGACTATTCACTACTTATTGTTTTACTACTGGATATGAATATATATTTGTGCATAGACCCAAAGATTTATTTTTGAATTTAGAAGTTTGCGAAACTGAACTAGTCGAATGTTTTTTTGGGCGTTGTTACTGTTTTATTTATATAGGCATTTCGCATTTTACTTTTGTTCTATTTGTTTTTCTATAAAAAGTACATAGTCCTTTCTTAGTTTGCGCTCGCGTGAATGATGTACACATAAAGACCACTGAGCAAGAATTGACATCTCTTTTTTTTTTTTTAACTTGGGATTTGACTGAGAATAAATGTGCGATAATATACCGGCAGTAAGCTCAGCCAAAAGAGAAAGCAGAACACCAAACAATCAATTGTAAAAAAAAAAAAAAAATGCACACACACACATAAATACTGAATACTGAAGAGATAAGAAGTAGTGTTACAGTATTAGCCTTTGTTTCCTAGGATTTGATATTGTACTCTGTAACTAATCCAATTCTGGTGGATTCTTTTTTGTGCTAGAAGATAAAATGGAACAAACTTGTAATACACAAAGTTTGTGTCAATTATTGTTACCAGAGCTTTGAGAATGAAAAGCGACCAACCAGCCAATCAAACGGTAACTTTCAAGATTTTGTGTGGACTGGAAAAAACCGGATAATGGGTGAATCTATATAGCGCGCTTTAGGATAATTGTAGGTTTACTTACAACCTTAATCAGAGAAGGCCCCAGCAGCCTTTACGAAAATTGAAACACCTCCCCCTTCTTTTTGTTTCGTAGAAAACAATGGCTGTAGTCGTAAAACCGACCACTTCATGATACAACCCATTACAGTTCCTCTGATTCAAGCGGAGCCTTATCAATGTTGCCATACAGAAGAGCTCACTTACTTTTATCACAGGCTTAGTGAAACACAGTTCATGCGCAGAAGGTCTTTTTGAAAGAAAAAAAAACTA
The DNA here is from genome assembly GCA_025677835.1 of Sporodiniella umbellata. NCBI lineage: Eukaryota > Fungi > Mucoromycota > Mucoromycetes > Mucorales > Rhizopodaceae > Sporodiniella > Sporodiniella umbellata. The sequence continues at coordinate 135,836 of JAIXMR010000039.1, forward strand.
AAATGTTTGTTACTGAGCTTGAAGTTTTATATATATAAAAAAAAAACCAGTTTTAGTACCTTTTTGCCATAGATTTTAAAAAAGCTCAACCACATTATATTATATTAGTTGCTTGGGAACTGAGGTCTTAAAGTAGATAAATGAAAACAGCTCTTAGTGCTATGCATAAATCAAAATGATCCGAGTAGAAGAAAGCGGTATTTTTTGCAGTCTTAGCGATGTTTCTTGTTTCGTATAGTACTTTGGACTATTCTTATCCAATACGTTTTTTATGTTGTATGCTTGGTACTTGCTAACAGAGCTTCTGTCAATTGGATTCAAACGCTTGCTACACCGGCACAGGCATCAACGGAACAATTGAAAGCATTGATAGCATTTTTTTTTATTTTATTAGTGAGCCGCTAAAAGATTATTATTAAGAGACTCGTGATACTGCTTTTTGATTTCTCATAAAAAAGCACCCTTAATACTTTGTACACAGTTAGTCAAAATCGTGACTTATAGATACTTTACGTATTTGCATTGCATACTTCAATGCCCTATCAAATAAAATGGTCTATAGTGTGCTTTTTCGAAACAGCCTTATTATCTCAACGGACAGGTGTTGGGGAGACCAATTGAATAGCATTTGAACCTAGACAACCGCTTCTCTAATTCTGTTTTAAACGTTTGGGTCTAAGGACAGAGGATGTATTCACTTCAAGGATTTACATAAACATGTACCCGCTAAATCGCGGTAGCAGTGACGAACCCACTAGCTTTCTTTGCTCAAAAATTGCCAGTAAATAGAAAACAGTAAGCCTTCAGACTATCACAGAAAAACTTGGAGATTGACAAAAATGTACGTTCTCTACATTTGAAGCTTTTAAATTTGTATATGCCAATAATTACCTGATACTTTGAATGAGATATAAAGCTGACATAGACAGTTAAAATAAGAGACCTTTCTCTTTCTTTTTGGCCGCTTTCCGATTTCAATAATTCATTAGTGTTTGGAACTGAGCCCAAGCTCAAGTCTCTTATATTAAAGTATGGTAGATTTTTTTAGTATGCCTCACACACTAAAAGAGTTTAGGACTACAGTTACAGCCAACGTGGATTTTTTTTTATTCATCGCCTTTTTTTTTCCTATACAACTACTTGAAAGAAAACTAAAGGCTTATTTTCACTTAAAAATTTGCTGTTTCAAGCTCTTTTTTTGTAATTAAAGACATTGTCAGATTCCAGGTAAAAGACATTAGCAATAAATGTAGTTATGTCTGAGCTTTAACAAGAGAATTACCCTTTTTTTTTTAATTCCCATCTTTTTATTTTTTTACTTTTCAAAAATATATATAAATAAAAACGAATGAGGTAATTAATAAGGACAACATTATTCATCAGCTTAACAATTCAAAAGCTCTTCTTCCAAAAACAACGCATATATATTCGAACAGCAAAACGATGTTCGACTTAATGAGCTCGGCTCCAAGATTTCAGCTATAAAAAATGTAAAACCAAAGCCAATTAGACTGGCACATTTGACATGTGATTCATAGATAACCATTGACATTCACCAAGATGTGACGGATCAAGACAGGCTTCTTGACGAGTCTGTAAGTTTTTGAAAAAGACGAGAAAAAGTATATTGAATCTAAAGATAAGTAAAGCATAATCAATTTGGTGGACTTGGAGCAACTCTGTCAAATTCTTTTGGAAAAATGAATAGAATGGTATCTAAAAGACATCAAAGACAGATATGTTTTTATGTGACAGTCGCTGTTTTTGCCTTCTTTGTTATTTACTATGGACTACCTCTTATTCTAAGCTTTGGAGGCTCCGCAGAAGGCGATTCTCCTGATATGTAGTTTTTTTTTTAAAAAAAAAAGAGAAAAATGTGAAGACAGATTATGAGATCAAATTAAATCCCAGAAACGTCTTTCTGCATGAAAGGCACAAAAAGTATTAGGAGTCTTTTTCAAAACTGCAATTCTATAATAAACATTTGCTCAAATGCAAGTAAATAAATGGGAAAGAGTGTATGAGAGTTAGTGCCAATACATAAAAACGCCTTACAAAAGGCTTTGATCACGACGACTTGCTTTCTGTTGTCTAAGCTTCACTTTTAAAAACCTCAGAGCACATGGAAAAAACATTAGTGACGGGTCTTTTCTTCAACTCCTTCCTAAATTCGCATTGTCTGCGTATCAGTATTCGTAATTACTCTTAACACTATAGTGACAAGGCTCAAGACTATGTAGCTTTACTTGAGAGAAATCGCTTCATGAGTAGTCAGCTTTGGCCTTGTACAAAGTGAATGAACTACTGAAAAGGCTAGCTTCAAACCTTCACAAGAATACAAACAATGACAAAAAAAGGTACACAGGTTTTGCAGTGGACTTGGTTACGAATGGCTCAGATGAAACACATATGACGTATAGGGATCAAAGAGATGGCGTAAAACATTGAGCGAACACTACCTTTTTTTTATGTAGACGGTTTCTTTTATTTAACACTGACGTTATGATGCAGATAAATGAACTTTCGGATTGTTTATGGAGAATTTTTTGTCTTTTTTTTTTTAAAAAAAAAAATCAATTTTGTCCAACAGTAACGTTTTATTCGATTGCTAAACTAATAAAATAAGCCTTAATACGAAGAAAAAAAAGCAGTTAGAAACAGAAACTTCTCCGTATCACAGTTGAGTTCAAAAGTAGTTTGTATTCAAAAAGCTTACAATTTGTTCACTGAAAGGTTAAACACTTTTTACAAACTAGAAAAAAGAAAAGGGGAAGACCTCGATTTTATTAGAACCTTTGGGGCACTAAACCTGATTAGCCTTTACACAAGTAATTGTTTCAATGAGTCAATAAAGAACATTTTAATATAATTTAACGTTGTGTTCATTTTTTAAAAGTATTAACCACCAAAAGCTTGGGGTTTGTTGTAAAGGTTTTAAAGCCAGTAAGGGATGCCTCAAAAGGGATAGCTCAAATCTAATACTAATCTTGTCTCGTTAAAGCTATATACTGCTCCTTCCTTACCTTTGATGTTCTGCTTCACTCCTTTTTTCTTAAAAAAAAAAAAAAAACTATTGCACAGCACATCAATCAGAAACAAAAAAAAAGCATAGGATCGACTTATAAAACTCAATACTCTTTTTGAAAGCCTTAGGCTCTCTAAATAGATTCCTCATACAAAAAAAAAACTATTGCTCTAGTCTAACGGGTATAGTGCTGCTTTGGTCTTGAATTTTTTTCTTAAAATAAAAAATTGGAGTGTTTAGATGGAGTACATGACACCTTCAGACATTCTTCAGTAGACTCAATTCTCATAGTTTTTGAATTGTCGCAGATTGTAGCCTATATGCAAACTTATTAGTCATATGGAGCCCTCCTACATATTTTATCTGTAAATAACTATCAAAAGCGACTTTTCCAATACGCTCCTGAGTAAAGACTCCAAGTGGTGCCAAAATAAACGCTGTTAAATAAAAAATACCTGGGATACCAATTTACAACTAAAACTGTGTTGTTTAACGAACGATGTCTTTCAAAATTTAAAATTCTATGCTCTATCTACCTTTTCTTTTGGCTCAACCTTTTTCCATTTTTAAAAATTGTTGTGTATCCTGTCCAAAAAAGACAGAGCGATTTCTTTTAGATACCCTCAGTATTTATCAACTCGATATGTACATACATTGGGCAGTCTTATTTCCGAAAAAAAAAAGGATTTTTATAGTTGTTAATTCTAACTGAGGTCGACTTTTGTATAAATAGTACCCTGGTTGCTAAAGCGATCAACGGCAGACTTACGCTGCTCTAGACTCTGCTAAAAGACAGTTGCTCAAAATGCTTTTTTCCAAATTTAAAAAGAAAAGCTTAGTATAAGTATAATAACTAATTTAAAGATGAGGAAAAGGCTCCTATTATATGGATATATATGTGGTATGGAAAAAAGACATTTATCAGACCAAACTTCTTGTTCAAACTCCTAATTAGAAATTAGCTAAACGTTTACGAACCCGCTGAAAATTCTTATTAGAGTAGTCATGGCAATGTTAAAGAAAAAGAGAAAAAAAAAGCATTAGAGTTCAATCATTAAATAAAAACGATAAATAAATTGGTTTGAAGCTTCAGTGTATTTGTCTGATAGACATTAAATTAAACAAAAAGAGAAACAGGGTATAGTGCTTCTATCTTTTAATAGTTTACAAAACTGATGTTGCATTTTATAATACAAATGATACAGAAATATACTGTTAGTTTTGAAAACACTGTACATGGCCATATTTTTTTTCAAAAAAAAAAAAAAAAAAAAGGTGGTATACAATCTCATGTGAATGTTGGTTATAACGCATCATTTTCTGTAACTCATATTTTTTATCATAGTTTATACGAATATATATGTTGAAATGACTACAGTAATCCTTTTCTTGCATTGTAATACAGTCTTGTGTGTGCGTTTTTTTAACAGTATAATAAGAGCCCTTATATGTATTAGCAATGTTTTAGTTGAAAACGTTTTTACGGAAAATTATGAAAAGCACAGAAACATACCTCGTTTGGCCCAAATAACAGTGTGTTTTATTCAGAGATATCGGTGTTGTTCCAAGACAGGTTTTTTAGGCTGTGTTGCTTCATTAACTGATTTTTTTTTTTTAAAAAAAAATTGTGCAACCATGTTAGTAAATTGCCTTACAGCTTCCTATCTTTCATGAGAAGAATATCGAAAGGCAACAATAGTTTATGTTAGCTATTACGAAACTGAGTATACCTTAATTAGTTGTTCGATGACCAGTTGATAAACAGGAAGAAATTTTTACTTGTAACATGACAACAGATTGCCTGGCATGTGTTATATGGAGTCTTGTTTATAAATATACACAAGGTACCTCTCAGCTTTGGTCACTAGCATGTCATGATTATCTATATTATTGGGAAAAATTGTTTCGTTTCTGGTTTTGGTCCCTTGATCAGAAATGGGTACCACTGAAGTTTTTTATACAGCCTCTTAACGAGTAATTGGGCATGGAATATATATTAGCTATACCGTGATAGTATATTAAAAAGCTAAGGTTGTAGCGTTAATATTAGAGATTATATTTAAACAAGTGAGTAAATAACAAAAAATCAGTTGATTATTTTTATCGTCTGATAAAAGCATGGTCAATTTATTAGTCAGCTACTGACAGCTTTTTGATAGACATTATCTACTATAGAAGTTTCAGGAAGATCTATCTCAAGCCTCAAATTAGTTGTTTTTTTCCTTATATCGACAGCGATCTCTATTCTTAAGCCCTTTTGAAGATAGCATATTTGGAGTTTTCTGGATTGCACAAGCTAGTATTAACAAACGTCGTTTTCTGTAAAACCGTACCGAGATGCCTATCAACGCTCTATAAAATCTATTCAGCAACTGGATTTCGGGCAAACCAAAGGCATTTGTGCCTATTTTAATATTTTATATAAAACCGAAATACCATAAAGAAATTTCGTTTGGTTGAAGTGGTTTCATTATCTTATTCTTGGTTCGTGTAATGCGTGACTAAGTATTAGGCTTATAAACAAAACTGTTCAAGCCACTAAACACAATCTTACATAATAGATCCATCATAGAGCTTATTTGCTAGGCTGTTTTTGTACAAGATGTATCATGGAGAAAACAATGAAGCGTCTTTACAACCTAAATTGTACAGTCAAGGGTCTAAATAAAGTTTTGTTTGGAGAACAAAATTAAAAGCCAAAAACAAATATCATCATAAATGAAAAAATATAAAAATAACACTTGTCAAAATAGGCTCAATGTCTATTTTAATCTTCATTTTAACTAGAAAAAAATCATTTCGTGTGCAACATTAAATTCAGGAATAGCTTTTTCAGACCAATATACAGTTTTTTTCTATATGCCCTTCCCCACTCCTGTGTTTCTGTATAGCGGTCTCTTTACTGTTAATATTCTTGAAAAAAAAAAACCTTCGCTTTTATTTGCCCTATATACAAAGCGGCATGTATTTGATGTACAAAATGTGTTGCAAAATACCAAGAGTTAAAGCTCTGCGACAAAACCCCGGCTACTGTATTTCTCCATAAACATTTAACTGCATCTCAAAGATTTTTACCTTAACAAACGTTATGTTGCTAGACTATATATTTTGTAAAGCTAAAGAGTTTTACAGAACTGCCCTTCTATTTGTCTTTCCAGTAAACGTTTTTCTACTAAAGGATAGTATTCGAACAGAAAACTAAACAAGCCAAAAAAAAAACTTTATCTTTTGTTTTCTAGTTACTAATACGTTAAAAAATGGACACAAAGTTAAATTATATTAAAATGTTCTTTATTGACTCATTGAAACAATTACTTGTGTAAAGGCTAATCAGGTTTAGTGCCCCAAAGGTTCTAATAGAATCGAGGTCTTCCCCTTTTCTTTTTTCTAGTTTGTAAAAAGTGTTTAACCTTTCAGTGAACAAATTGTAAGCTTTTTGAATACAAACTACTTTTGAACTCAACTGTGATACCAAGTCATTTCCAATTCTATTTTTTAATTTTTTTTTTCAAAAAGCCCCTTTGTCATTGACATTCTATAGAAACATCAGTTTTTTTTCCCGTAGGTACAAAAAAAAACTCAACAGCGATACACAAAGATAGTTTTTCTCCTAATTGAAATGATAATAATAATAATAATAACAAAGAGTCATACGCACTTGGAGTCATTGGTAAACAATGTGCCTAGCTTTGAACTAGCTATTTACAAAAGGAAAAAGAAATTCATTCCTTTGTCTAACAAAGCTTTGTAATATTTTTTGATTTAATTTCAGGAGAGCTATGTACGCCTCATCCGCCTAATACGAAAAGCGTCTAACAAGTGAAAGTACTATCAGAGCCTAAGCGACAGTATAGTTAAGGCATTTTTATTTAAGTCAAGGGTTGTATTTTGTTGCTTCAATACAATTCAGTCATTAGCTACTGTCAGCCTTATTTATCGCAGGACAGTGGTCTTTCATTTAACATATTATTTGAGTACAACCCTTATCTTTTTCGATCCATACTTCCTCTTTTAAACGGCCGTATCGTTTATTGCAAAGAATCAAAGGACAAGTCGTCGTTTGTCTTTATGGATTGTATTGACCGATACCTTTTTTTTTTTTTTTTGAGTCTAGAAAAAAATTATGCATCCCGTTATGGGCCAGATCTACAGTTGATATGACATTCGGACCGTTGTGTTTGATCAAGATAAGTAGCCTTTTTACGGTTGTTATGTTGTGCTCTTGTTTTAAGCTTTTTAGCGTTGCTTTCATTAAATCCATTCCGTATTTTAGAGATTGTGCTACGAGAAATAGTTGTGATTTTTTTCCCTCTGCCTACAAACCGTAAATGAATCCAGTTTTTGGGCGCAAGTAAAGCTCTTTTGAAATCTTCTTGAGTTAACTGAATTCGTTTTTATGTAACTAAATCTGATAGGACTATTGCACTTTTCTCTGCTTGTTATAAGCCGTGGCGTCTTTAGTAGTGGTGTTCATTACAATATACTGAACATTACAATCTATGTCTTGAAATTCCTTTTTTTTTTCTTGCTATTTCTTCCATAAATTTGTCTACAGACTGTTTCTGCAGACCTATTCAATGCAAAACAAACTACTTTATTTGTTGATTTGACAAGATTTTCTTAAATTGGTCCGGCCATGTTTTTTATTCATCTCGCAATAGTTCAAAATCGTTTCACTGAAAAATTTATCCGTCCCAAATATTTATTCAAAACCAGTAATCGTTCAAAAAGTTTGCAAGTGACATTAGGTTTTAGACGGAGTTCATGTACAACGCCAAAAAAAAAACCATTTATTCTCTTTTTTTTTTTTTTTTTCTTTTTATTTCTCTTCTTTTTTATTGTATATATACCAACTTAATAACCTTTCTATATTTCTTTTCTATTCCCTTAAAACCCTTTTTCCTTTATTTGCCTCTAATATCACAAAGCAAACAAAAAGCACTCCTTTCAAAAAATGTCAACTACAGTAGCAACACTTCAAAATAACTCGATCTCACTGCATGGAATCGACGATGAGAATATCGCTCTGTCCAATTACCTTGCCCATCCTTACCAGGTACAAAGTGTTACACAATAACTCTTTTTGGCTATTCCATTTATTTTTATGCACTCATTAACAATAAAAAACGTGTTTCCTTTTAGAAACATGAGACTTGGATACAATCAAAACAAAATTATGTTACCCACAATAATCACCGTAAGCAAAGAAGATCTTCCCCTCTTCCTCAAACAGCGTCCTCCGTTGATATCCCTTCAAATAACCGCCAGAAAATACCGACCAATAGCCATTTAAGGAACCAGTTATCTAACTCAGAAAGGCGAAAGAGTGCCTTGGCGGGCACTTTGGTTTTGGACCGACCTCCCTCTACCACCTCTTCTGTCTCTTCATCTATTACTTCCATACAGTCTGGATTAGACTCAAAAACCTCTTTCTCAAAAAAACTTCGAAAGGTGTTCAGCATGACCAATATTAGATCAAGCAGAGACATAAACTCATTACAAGAAAGAAATGGTTCCATCATATCCTTGTCCTCCTCCATATCTTCAACTCTTTCTGTAGAAAGCAACAAAAAGCCTTCTTTGAGAAGAAGATCCATTGCTTCCCTTGCAAGTCTATTTCAAAGGTCCTCAATACAAGAAGAGCAGGTGTGTGAAGTGACAATAAAACAAGACAATAAAAAAAAACCTGAGCTGAGAGTGGATACAAGTCGGAAACAAAGAAAGTCAGGCACAAAAGGTCAGTAGAATACAAACAAACAGTCGTATAACAATAGAGTGCTCACACATATACTTTGTAGGCCGTAGTAACTATAGTAACTCGAGTAACATCACTCCTGACTCTCCAAATTCAGCCATATCATCACGATCTTCTCTTTCACGAATACCTCCTCCCGTAGTTACCAATCAACGCTTTGTCTATACCGAATCTCTTCCTTCCCCAACACCTTCATCTTCTTCTTCATCTTCCTCACAGAAACAAGATGAAATGCTCAAAATGCCTCCCAATAGAGTAGGTATCCATTACGGTATGGGCCTGCATTCTTCTCCTAAATTAAGGCCGGCTCCCGCTGCTTCCTCGTCTTCGTCTTCATTGACCTGTCTAGGAGGTGAAAAGAGAAGAGTAAAGTTCTGTGCTGCAGTTCAAGTACATGAAACCTTTTCTGCTAGCGACTACGATCGCCGTTGCGACGCAAACGCCACATGTCAGAAAGTGACACCTATGCTTGTGATGAAGATTAAACAGGAGCTAAATGAGTATAAACTAACTGAAATGGATGTACATGTAGAAAGCAGACAATACACACAATTCTATTTATAACAAGATTTTTTTTTTTTTTTTGGAATAAAGGGCAAATGTTACACGTCTGTTTTTTTTTTTTTTTTTTTTTTTTCATCCTACTGAAGTTGTACATAGTGATGATAAAAGTCATGACTTTATTTTACCATACATTAATAAAAACAACCTTCTAAATATTGTAAATAGTGCAAGCAAAAACCTGGTACATGTGCGGATCTTTTTTTATTTTTTTTCGTATATATGCATGTAAAGTATATTTGCGAGCTCAGTCAATGGACGTGCTTACATTTTCTGCCACCAAAAAATTTTGTTCCCAAAAAGACAATGGGATTTTCCCCAGCCTTTGACTTTTCTTGCAGCACCTTTTTTTTGTAATATTTTACCCTCCGAAAGACTTTAAAAAATCAAGTCACAGGGCGACAAGCCAGGATATCCCCCTCTAAAAAAATTAAAAATTTCTTCTTCTAATTACAAAGAACCATGTTTCCAAGTCTTTCAAAGCAGCTCGCTCGTTGTGCTTCAAGAACAGCTCATGTACATTGAAAACGAAGAAAATTTTATAAACAACCAGAAAAACTGACTGTTCAACTACAGGTTTCCAATATAAGAAAGGCATCCACTACAGCCTATGAAGAAGCCCTCCGACTCATCGAAACTGACAAAAAGGAACGTTTGAATATGTTGAGCCGAGTCGAAAAAGAAATTTCTCGTATATCAAAGAGTAAGCACTTGTTTGCTTTGAACGACATTAACAGACCCTTTTTTTTTCTTCTACTAAAGGTGGTACACCTACTCAATTGAAGGCTCTTAATGCTTTAAAGTTTGATTTGCAAGTCAAGTCTGAACTAAATGAGCCTGAGGTTCAAAAGAACTTTAAAGTTGGAAACAGTAAGCATCCATGATACGCCTTTTGAGAAAAAAAAAAAAAAAAAGAAATTACCAATTACATACACTAACACCAAATTTTTTTTTTTTTCAAAGTTGACATGTCAAAAGCTGTCTATCGTTATCTTCGCCAAAAACAGTTTGAAAAAGAATCCAAGAGTAAATTGATGGAGCGTTTGACCCAGATGAAGATTGTTCCCGATCTTTTAGCCCCTGGTTTGAATCCAACAGTTGAGGTCAACATCAACTTGACTGAAGGTCCTGTTGAGCCTGGTGTGTTTATCAAGCCAGAACAAGTAAATTAGTTTATAAAAATGTAGTATTCATACTAATATGAAAATCTAGAGTGTTGAACGGCCAGAGATTGAAATCATCAACTTTCATAATGAAACACGACTCTATACCTTGATGTTGGTTGATCCAGGTGAGCATTTGCCATGGTGACAAAAGACGCTAATTCTGTGTATATAGATTCCCCTGATTTGGTGAAAAAGACATATCAACAACACTGCCACATGCTATTGTAAGTCAATAGAGGGGGATTTTGTCTTTTATATATATATATATTGATTGATTTTTAAATAGAACAAATGTCCCATTATCAGCTACAACACCAAAGGCAGCAGGTGGCGATACTGTGTTAGACTATGTTCCACCTCATCCTCAAAAAGGAACAAAATATCATCGATACACCTTGATTGCATTCGAACAGCCCAACGAAGGCAAAGACAAAGTGGAATTGAATGTAGAATCAAGAGATGGCTTTGATGTGAAACACACTGCACAAACACTTGGACTAAAGCCTGTTGGTGCAACTTTCTTCCGTGAAGAATGGGATGAATATGTTAGCAAGATATATAATGATGTTCTTCGTAAGTTTGTTTTGGTTGACAGAAAGAAAGCAAGCGATATTGACCTATTTAATACCATAGAAACACACGAACCTATTTATGGCAAACCGCCTAGAGTAAGCCGTATTATTGGAAAAACTGTCTTTTAGATTTTTTTTTTTTTTTTTCTCATGTCCTTTTTCAGGGCAACTCAGTTGAGGTGCTTGCTAATAAAAAAAAAAGCTTTTGTTACTTTTCTGTAATTGTCTGATAAAACGTGAAGTTTTTTTTTTTTTTTTTTTTTTTAAAAAAAAAACAAGAAAATGTAGTCCCTGTCATTCTTTTGAGCATTATGATTCTAGTTTATTGAGGGAAATTACGCCTGTTTAACATGATTGCTTTCAGGGTACGAACGTCACTTTTAAAGCTACTGATAGGTGGATCTGAGGCACTGTATCCTGTTTCTATGGAGTAAAGCATCGACTTGAATGCGGTTGTATTTGCATCGAGGGTAGTCTTTCGATTTATTAGTCTCTCCTTGGTCCGTTGAGTGAGCTCTTGAAGCTTTGTGTTCAGTTCCTCTTGATGTTTTGCTAATGCGTCCATGACTGTATCTTCCTCTCCTTGGTCGATCACAGCATCCAAATCATCGTTCTCTTTATGGTATTTGGATAGAGAGTTTTTCAGTTTATCGTACAGGTCTCTGTGTTGATTATAACGATTTTGCTGATATTCGGTGATCTGATTTAATAAAGGAGATAAAAATTTCTATTATGCCATTGAAAAAAGCACGGTTGTGTTAAAATCTGATTGCAAGTTGTGGTTTGTATACCTTCAAGACCCCAACGATAGCAGAAGTAAAGCCTACTGTCCCCATCCCTAAAATTACTGCCAATGCAAAAACTTTTTGGATTGGCATAAGAGGTGCTGTTGGTAAAGGTTGATAGATTATCTGAGGTACGCTGGCCCTTGAGGGCACTATAGGTATAGGTCGACCCGCAACTGCCGATACATTAGGTAAAGGATCGGAAGCTACAACAGGTGTATTACCCGCTCGTTTAAAGGCTTCATCTATTTCTGTTGAAGTCAACCCCTTTTTTTGCAAAAAAGCAATCTTTTTTTCTTTATCTGCTGATTGAACGTTAGCAGAAGAAAGAAAAGAAACAGCAGACTTGAGAAGGTCTTCCCGCAATGCCAGAGGAGCATCAGAGCTTTTTTGATTCATGTTAGAATTAGTTGAATCTGCCATTGTATCTACACACGTGAAATTGGATAAAATATTCCCAAACAAAAAAGAAAGAAAAGGTTGTCCAATTGCACCTGAACGGTCGTTGAAATGCATGTTGCGCTGAGTCATTCGAATTCTCCTCCCCCTTTTTTTTTTTTTTAAGTCTTTGTCATCCAAGATCAAGAATACTAACTGACCAGCTAGTCCCTTTGTTTTATTACTTCCTTTTTGAATTATAGAAAAGAAAAGAGACGGGAATCCGTCATTGTGCAAGTAGGCTCAAAGTTAGTTCATATGCATAGAAAGTGACGGCATTCACCGGGAATGCTCTTAAAAGTGTTGGCCACAGGCCTCTAAAAAACACATGTATGCCTTCCGCTCGATAAGAGCGAACGATACAGTCTTTGATGGATGTATAGGGTCGAATGGTAGTTAAAAGCGACCTTGACTCTTGTACGCCTTGGCGCTGCATTTGTAAACGAGATTTGATAACGTCAATAGGATAAATAGAGGCCCAGGACAGTGTGCCAGCCATTCCTCCAGCCAAAAGTAATTTCCAAGCCTCTGCATCGTTTGGACTGACTTCCAATAGCCTTTTGAACCCTTCATAAGCCAAAAAATAAATACCATAACTTGGGGAATCTCGGATCATGGTGACCAGACCACCTTGGTAGAATCCTAAGTGATATCTACATCAGCATGCCTACGTTTTGTTGCATGGCTTTATAAATAGGTACCTTTGACTCCGCTCAATTTGTATACCTCTTTTGCAACCTGTATACTGCCTTTTGGGATGGTTGACATCTGTGCTTTGATTTTCACGAGATCTGAAGGGGTCGAGAACAGGAAGCAAGTGAAACCAGCTCCAGCTCCAGCAACATAAACCTGCGACAGGCTAGGTTCTCCAGAGTCTTCTAATGAACGAAGGATAGTTCCATAAGAGACAAACAATATAGCATTTAACCCTGCTAATCCGACAATTGGGGATAGTACTCCTTTGAACATGGATCCTATCTAGATCAGCCTGAGATTTCTTTTTTTTTTTTTTTGGTGGCCAAAAGGGAGGGGAGAAATACCCGTTTTTTTGAATTTATTCTCTTACCCCTTCAACCTTCACCATATGTTTGAATGTGTCCCATGAGCCTCTTGGGGGTTTTGTATCATCGGCAAGAGGTGCTTGAAGTCTTGCCTTTTTTTTTAAAAAAAAAAAAAAAAAATAGCTTGTATAAGTTGAGATGATCCTTATTCGTCACTATACCTTCAACACATCCAAAGGACTTCCCACAATAATTCCTGCAGCACCGCTTATCCAACCTGTAGTGATTGGTGATTATCTTTCAAAAAAAAAAGTGCCTATGAGTTGTCTAGTTAACCTACCTGCGATAAAATCGTTAAAACTATCAGCTGTTTAGTAGCAATGTTTAGTCTCTTGTACGATTGTATATGTTTATGTCTTTCTTTTTTGACTGTTACCCATTGAGTTTATAGGATTGATTGAAAGAAATATCAAAGAAAAAAAAAAAAAAAAAAAAAAGGGCTCATTAAAAGCTCATCTCATCTCTTTATAAAATTCTAGTAGTTCCGCTTGAAAACATTTACTGATTTAGTTTTGCAAGTTCCTAGAGTAGGTATGTAATACACCAATGACAATTGCCAATTATAGACGTAGGTGGCAAATCATGTAGAAGTAGCTATGAAGGTGTAGATCGTTAGGGATCCATAGATAGATGTGTGTTTTTTTCTTTCTTTTTGTTTTTTCGCATCTCGTTTTATTTGTGTAAATGGATTGGGATGATAATGAGTTAGAGGAGGAGGAGGGGATAAATTAAGCATCCTTGACCTTCTTGGTACCACGGAGGAGACCAGTACGACGGGCAGCAATCAAACCAACCTTTTGACCAGCAGGAGAGTCACGAGCCATGGTAGAAGCCTTACCAATGTGTTGATGGTTACCACCACCGTGAGGGTGATCTACGGGGTTCATGGCAACACCACGAGTCTTGGGCCAGCTGTTACGCTTGACTCTGTACTTGTGGAAAGCACGACCAGCCTTCAAGAGGGGCTTATCGATACGTCCACCACCAGCAACAATACCAACGACGGCACGAGAGGTAGAGGGGATGACCTTCTTGGAACCAGAGGGAAGACGAATACGGGTCTTACCATCATCACCGTGACCGATAATGGTAGCATAGTTACCCGAAGTACGGGCGATAGCTCCACGATCACCAACCTTTTCTTCAACGTTACAGATTACGGTACCTTCAGGCATAGAAGCCAAGGGCATCACGTTACCGATGTTCAAAGAAGCCTTCTTACCAGCATAGATGAATTGACCAGTGTACATACCTTCGGTGGCAATGAAGGTTTCAGTACGGAGCTTGTACCTAAAAACATCAACTTTAGTTATCTCAGTCTATGCAAACCAAAAAAAGCTTTACTTGTAAGGGTCGCGGAAAACAACCTTGGCAAGAGGAGCACCTCTTCCGGGGTCGTGGATGATCTCCTTGACGATACCACGAACATAACCGTGACGTTCAGCAAAGTCGAAAACTCTCAACTTGGCAGCACCTTTACGGCCAACAGTGTGGGATTTGAAGATGGATCCAGCACCTTTTCTTTGAGCACGAATGACACGACCCATAGCTGTTGAAACGTAATCAAAGCAATGTAAATAGGAATTGGATCAACAGTGGTTGGAAATGAAAAAAAGTTGGATTTCATAATGTTGAACATGGTTGATACAAATGAGGGTTGGAGGTATGTAAATAGATATAAATAGATATATATAAAATAGAGGTGGATATGCGTTAGACAATCATGTTTCTTATTCATCTTTATGGGATTGTCGAGTTGAGGATGGATGAATCCAACATCTTTGACTGGCTTCCACCTCTTCTCACACCCAATGGTATACTTGCCTTAAGTATGAAAAAAGAGGAAGATTGATTATGGTGTTGGCAGTCGATAATATTCTCAGAGGCAAGCGAGGCGCTGTCGAAGAACAGGTCCGGTCCGGAACTTTAAAGACTGGATCGCTCTTGAGCTGTGCTTTGACCTTGGGAGAAAACCAATGGATTAGACCCAAGGCTTTTGATGGTTCAGTCTAGATGGGTTACCGATTCCTAACCGCGAATATTTTCAATCTATAGACTGAACTTGTTGCGTCTTATTTTGCAATGGTGTGTATATCAACCGACCGATGGAGTACTAGGTTAAATATAGAAGTTTTACTAGAACCAATGAATTTCAAAAGATCTGATCTACCCATGAGGGGGCTTGTATCGATCATCAAGTGATATTCAGGGAGAGAAAAGGTCTTTGAGCAAGCCCATTCCTTTGTTTAGAGTGACAGGGAATGTGTATGGACAGGTCGAATTGAGCCAAACAATAAGAAAAAACTCGAAAATGGGGCAAAGACACTACTCATTCTAATTGTATTTAAATGGAAAATTTAATTTTAGTTCCTGAGTTTTGGTACGACTGCCAGTAAAAAAGAAATTAAGGATTTTTGTGGAAAAAAAAAAAAAAAAAAAGTAGTAGTTGAATGTATTAGAGTCCTTTTGGGGATGCTTGCAATTATTGTTATAGATGGGCGTGTGTGGATGTGAGTATAGATATGTATAAGTTAGGGGTTCTTGGGGAACACACACTTCTAAGTACATTCTTCCAATAGACAACAACACAGCATACCAGCCATACAGGCAGTACAGCAGCTATCATCGCGCTTCTGGGGTTGTTGTTGAACGAGAATGGTCTGAGGAGGGGGGCTAATAGAAATGTCAGTTTTAGGATCACTCTTTCCAAGAAGCTAGATCTTACGCAGGTTGATAGTAACCGCCTTGTTGCTGAGGAGGAGGGTAGTAACCTTGCTGTTGTTGTGGAGGATAATAGCCTTGTTGGGGAGGTTGGTTCCCGTAATAGCCAGCGTTTTGAGGAGTGTAGGACATTAAGCTTTTTTTTTTATAAAAATAAAAGAGAAAAAAAGGAAAAAGTTTTCTTTGGCTTTATTTAAATAGGAGTGCAAATGCCTAATTAAGTGCGACATACAGCTTGTCCAAGAGGGTCGATTCTTTACTGCGAGGGATAAGCTCTAGGGAGCCAAGCAAAAGTTTACTTTTGAGGGGAGAAAAAAAAATTAGGCTTGGTTCACTTCATCAAACGGCTTTCTGGTTTGGTCTTTTCAGCTGTCACAATTAATTTATAGTGGGCTCTCCTAGGCGTTTCCATCAAGGCGTTGCTCGTTGGAAAAAAAAAAAAAAAATTTGAGCCGCAGCAAAACTTGCCTTCTGAGTATAAAATTACTCTATTTTTTACAATAATTTTTTTTTTTTCTTAAAACTTTTTTTAGCCTGAAATGTTGGAAAAAAACACCTGTACAGCGCTTGATTGTAAGAATGAAGCCAACCTTCAATGCCCCACTTGTATCAAATTAAACAAGACAAAGGACTCTTTCTTTTGTTCTCAAGATTGTTTCAAGAAAACTTGGGTAATTAAGTTCGATTCTTGAGGCATTCACCGTTTTAGATTCTTTTTCTAATGCTTACATAGGGTGTACATAAAGCAAACCACGGAAACCATAAAGGTAAAAGGCCCTTTTGTTTTTTTCCTTGAAGAAAAAATCAATATGTCAGAACAAAAGCATTGACAATAAATACAACCAAAGGACCCTATGACCCTTTTAAGACCTTCAAATATGCCGGTTCTTTGCGCGCTGTTTATCCCCTTTCACCCAGACGCCAAGTGCCTCAAGAAATTCAACGACCCGACTATCATGAAACAGGTAAAGAAAGAGAAATAAAAGCTTAAAAAACTAAAAAAATATATAATAAAGGCATCCCCAAATCTGAGTTTATGACCAGAAGCTCTGAAATCAAAGTTTTAACCCCCGAAGAAGTGGAAGGCGTAAAGAAGGCTTGTCAGGTACTCAAAACAGTGGCCCAAAAAAAAAAAAAAACTTATAAAACGCGTTTCTAGATTACCAGAGAAGTACTTGATATTGCCGGACAATCGATTCGCGTAGGCATGACCACAGACGAGATTGACCGTATTGTCCATGAAGCGACGATTGAGCGTGGAGCTTATCCTTCCCCTTTGAATTACAACTATTTCCCAAAGTCTTGTTGCACGTAAAGTAACCTCTTTTTTTGTTTTTGTTTTGCTTACCCCCCCCCTCCGCCTCCTTTATTTTTCTTATCTTTTTTTTTTTTTTTTTGGCTTGATAGGTCGCTAAATGAAGGTATAAGAAAAACCATAGATATTTTTTGGGGAATAATGACTCTAACGCGTTTTTAATAGTTATCTGCCACGGTATTCCAGACCAACGTCCTCTTGTGGATGGGGATATTCTTAACCTCGATATCAGTTGTTTCTACAACGGCTTTCACGGTGACGCAAATGCCACTTATCCTGTAGGACAAGTCGATGCCGCTGGTTTAAAGCTGATTCAAGTTACTCGGGAATGCTTGGAATTAGCTATTGCTGCAGGTAAAATCTATAAATATACACACGTACCTGAACATGCTGTCTAGTCAAACCTGGTGTCAGATACCGCGATTTCGGCAAGATTATTGAAGACCATGCCACTCAACATGGTTTCTCCGTTGTCCGTGCTTTCTGTGGGCACGGTATTAATCAACTTTTCCATACATCACCCAACGTACCTCATTATGCTAGTAAAATATCTCTCCAAAAAAAAAAAAAAAAAAAAAAAAAAAATTTCTTGTGTTTTAGGCTCATAAGCTTTTTTTGCTTTGCTTTTCCCACGTACTAAACGGTTACTGTTTTTAGACAATAAGGCGATTGGTGTTGTGAAGCCAGGTCACATCTTTACTATCGAACCAATGATTTGTGAAGGCGTGCATCAAGAATTGATGTGGTAACACTAGAGAGCTTGAGTTTAATCTGCCCGTTTACTGACGTCTTTTTTTTTTTTTTTTTTTAGGCCTGATGGATGGACTGCCACTACAAAAGATGGAAAACGCTCAGCCCAGTTTGAGCATACACTTCTGGTGACTGAAACAGGGGTAGAAATCATTACTTAATAAAAAACCACGCGAAAAAAAAAAAAAAAAAGAGAGAAAACGACTTAAGCTTTATGCAAACAAAATGCCAAACGTGTTTTTCTTACGTGAAATTTTACTTTTTTTTTTTTTTTTTTTTTTTACACGGGAAATTGATATCCTAACGCCCATCAGCACAACAAGGTTTATAGAAAAAACAGAAAACATCAAACTTTTGAAGTGTGAAATTTAGGACAGTGACGGAATGGAAGACTAAAAAGGCTAAATCGTCTGTATTTCACTCGACTACTTTAAAGCATGTGAAACAGACCCGTTCTTGAGAAGTGTGTCTATAGAATTGACGTAAGGGTATAGACTTGGCTAGTGAAGATAGGCTTGTACCTCGATCGGAGAATCCATTACGGCAGATAAATCAAAAAAGGAAACCTCAAGAAGATATAAAAAGCAACCCTCTTTTTCTATTTCTTTTTTTTTTTTTTTTTTTATAAATCCATTCATATTATTAAACATGTCTAACCACGAAGAAGCTTACAGACAAATCGAAAACGACGAAAACAAGGCCAACTGGACCCATGAACTCCTTGCTGCTGCTGGTGGTTTCGCTGCCATGCGTGCTTACAATAAGAAGCAAGAAGAAGAAGGTGTCAACCCCGAAAACGACCACCACACTGCCAAGCAATTGCTCGCTGCTTTGGCTGCTGCCTCTGTTGACCACATGGCCGAAACCAAGGGTATGGACTGGGTTGACCGCCACAAGGCCAAGAAGCACGCTGAAGAAGAAGCTCAAAAGCTCTATGCTGAACAAACCGGTTACAAGTTTGATTAAATTCAATCCAAAACCACACAACAAAAATCAAGCAAAAATGCTTATTGTATAAAAAAAAAAACAACAAAAACCCAAAAAATAAAATTCATATCCTCTCTATGTGATGATATGTTCTATACATAAACATGCCATCGTCTCTTTTAACGACGCGTCTTTCTTTTACAGACAAGTCCATGGATTTTAACAGGTTTAGGTAGACGTGTCTATCGGAGTTAAACTAACGTGACTACGAATCGCTTGTCAACCCCCCAAAAAAAAGAGCTGTTTTTTTTTTTTTTTTTTTTTGCTTGCTTGTTTTTTTTTTTTAAAGGGTGTGAAATTATGCAGATGCTTACCATGTCCAAAAGGAGTTTATTTACCTCCACTGTACGTCTAGCGAAAAAGAAAAAGGAAATTGTACAAGAAAAGGTGATTTTAGGCCGACCTTCCAATAATCTTCGTATGGGTATTGTTGGGCTTCCCAACATTGGGTAAAGAAAGAAAGAGATAGGCTATAGAAAGTTTGTTTTTACTCTTTATGATAGAAAGTCTTCTTTGTTCAACACGTTAACCAACAGCAGTGTACCTGCAGAGAATTATCCGTTTTGTACCATTGACCCTTCTGAAGCCAGAGTGGAGGTGCCTGACGATCGATTTCAATGGTTAGTAGAACACTATCAACCCAAAAAGATCACACCCGCCCATGTAAGTCGACAGTCACAAGCATCGACTTTTTACCTAATGACTTTCTGTGTTGACAGTTGACCGTAGTAGATATTGCAGGACTAGTGAAAGGAGCATCTCAAGGTGCAGGGTTAGGCAATGCGTTTCTGTCCAATGTGGCCTCAGTAGATGCCATCTATCATCTGGTCAGAGCATTTGAGGAAGAAAACGTGACGCATGTGGAAGACACAGTGAATCCAGTGAGAGATCTCGAGATTATTCAAAACGAATTAAGAATCAAGGACGAAGAAATGCTCGAACGCCATCTAGGCGATCTCGCCCGACAGGCCTCTCGTGAGAGCAATAAAAAAGTGGTGGGGCTGTCTAAACGGGAAGAGATGAGTCTGGTAGAAAACGTGGCTAATTTTATGGCTCAAGGAAAGGATGTGAGAAAGGGGGAATGGGATATGCAAGAAGCCAACGTGATCAATTCACTTCACTTGCTGACAGCGAAACCAATGATTTATCTTTGTAATATGAGTGAAGAAGATATGGAAAGTCAAGAGAATCGATGGTAAAGAACATGGGTAGACAAAACACTAGAACCTTTTTTTTTTTTTTTTTTTTTAAAAGGTTGCCTGAGATTACAAGGTGGGTTGAAGAAAACAACAAAGGAGATCTTATCATGCCTTTGTCCGTACCATTGGAAGCCCAATTAGCTACTGACCCAGCAAGCTCACATTTAGAATCACAATTGCCCAAGCTTATTCTGGCTGGATACCAAGCACTTGACCTTATCCATTACTTTACCAGCGGACCTGAGGAAGTGAGAGCATGGACAGTGAGAGTAAGAAAAAAAAAAAAAAAAAACACACAGCGATAGATCCTGTTTCTAAAGCGTTCGTGGTTAGAATAACTCAAAAGCGCCTCAAGCTGCAGGTGTTATTCAGTAAGGATTACCCCCTTCCCAAAAATAGATTCTAAAGTGGCATCCTATTTCTTAGCACTGATTTTGAAAGAGGCTTTATTGCTGCGGATATTATGAAAATAAGCGATTTGCAGCAGTTGGGATCTGAAGCGATGGTTCGATCTGCAGGCAAATACTATCAGAAAGGAAAAGAGTATGTGATGGAAGATGGAGACATTGCCCATTTTAAGGTAAGCAAAGCTGACCTCCCGATTTCGCGCTTTTATTGACCCCGCCTTATTAGTTCAATTGTAAAAGATAAGCCCAACACTGCATTCCTATTACTAACTTGTTAAAATAGTAACCACCAAAAGAAAATAATTCAGGAGAAAACGAGGAAAGGGAGAGGTGGTCTCACAAAGGGGTGGGGGACGAGAGATTTAGAAACAAGCAAAGAGAGAATTGAATAAAAAGTCACCCTCTTTTTTTGATGTATTTATATTTATACGTAGTTTCTTTGACCCATCCAAAAAAAAAAAAAAAAAAAAAAAAAAGAGGGTGTGTGTGTGTATACACACACACACATACACACATACAAAGCAAGGGGTGGGAAGAAGAGGTGAAAAAAGAAAGACTTTTGACGTTTTCACTGGTCCTTTATATATTTGTGTCAAGCAACTGCTTTTTACCCAAGCACAGAGAGGATCCTCACTCAAAGGAAGGCTACACAGAAAAAGTGATTCAGAAAACGATTTGCTGTGAAAGGGTCTTGTGATGGAGTTTTAGACCCGGAAAGAGCACCGTAGACTGTATTTATTTGAGATTCCACTGTAAAAGTCAAACGGACGCCAGGCTTACCAAGAGATACTCCATGGACGCTTTTCTTTTTACGTGTATTTTGTAAACTAAAAGTGGTGTCAAAGTTGTCAGTAGAATCTCTGTTCAGGAAACGAGGCACAAAGTCAAGGGATGTGATACCCGAAGCACTTTCGTTCTTTTAAAGAGGAAATCTGCTTGTATCACCCATCAACAGTTTTGATTGCCCAAAAGAAACAAAGAAAACGAAAAGAAAAAACAGATTCATTGAGTAAAAAAAAAAAAAGAGAGAGAGAGAGAGAGAGAGAGAGAAAAGCAAAGGGAATAACAAACAAGTTCTGGCGTCTTTCTTTGACTTTTGGAGTACATCAGCCTACATCTCTTTTAGGCTCTTTCTGGTGGCAATTTTCTTTTTTGGTTTTTTTGCTTTTTTTAGTTTTTCTTCTTTTTTTTCTTTTTTAATTTTTTTTTTTTTTTTTTTTTTTTTTTTTGCTTTTTTTCCCTTTTTTTTTTATATTTTTCTTATTTTTTGAACAAAACTTTGATTTTGTATATCAAAAAAAAAAAAAAGATTGCTGGTTTTTTTTTTTTTTTTTTTTTTTTCCTTGACAAAAACAACAACTTGAAAGAGAGAGTGTTGTTTCACAACACTTATGAAGATGAGTACGTCACCCACACTGTTTAATACATCGGGTTCATCAGCAGCTACGATGTTGGCTACACCTGTTCATAAAGGCAAAGAAAACAATAAAAAGTTACGGAACAAGAATGCAATCAAGAACAACACCACCTGTAAAAGGGTAAAGAAAAAGAAGCCAAAAAAAAAAAAAAAAAAAAAAAAAAAACTAAATTTATTTATG
Source organism: Sporodiniella umbellata (assembly GCA_025677835.1). NCBI lineage: Eukaryota > Fungi > Mucoromycota > Mucoromycetes > Mucorales > Rhizopodaceae > Sporodiniella > Sporodiniella umbellata. Next base: position 158,176 of record JAIXMR010000039.1, read on the forward strand.
AGATTATTTATTTATTTTAAAAACAAAATTCTTGTTGTTTTTGTATTGTTTTTGTATTGTTTTTGTGTTGTTTTATATGTTATTTCTTGAATTTTCCAGGCACCGTGGCGTATACCAGGCAACTATGAGATACCCGATATAATTAAAGAGGCATGGGAGAAAAACAAAGATCGAATAATGAACACTAGCCAGCATCATCCACAGCATAACATTCACCACCACACTAATAATAATATACCACAGAAAACACAATTAGACAGCAAATCATTCAAGCACCCAAAGGTAATCCTCTCCCCTCCCCCCTGTACTGACGATGACTGATCATGTTGTTTAGCGTTGGATCCCAGTAGGAAAGCCAGTGGATATCCTACCCCTACCGCCACCTATCATCAAAGTCAAACGTAAATTACATGCTGAGTTTGATGCCAAACTTCGGAAAGTACTTGCCGGTACAAAGATTATGGATGTTAACCCCAAAGAACAATTTGAAGGGCTTCGCAAAGTGGGCAGCGGGTAAATAGGCCATCAGGACAGTGCTTTCATACTTATTCTATGACTGTTAGAGCCAACGGTGCGGTGGTACGAGCTGTAAAACGACATTCAAAAGTTCAAGTGGCTATTAAACGTTGTTATATTGAGGATCAAGATACCCCTCATCATGCCTATATCTTGCGAGAATTACGTATCATGGGCTGTCTCAGCCATCCGAACTTGATCCAACTAAGAGAAGCCTGTCTATGGGATGATTATCTCTGGATGTGTATGGAGCTCTTGACTTGTTCTGTCTTTAACTTGTTGTTCAATACGACCTCGGGTCTCTCTGAGGGACATACCATCCGTATCGCCCGTGAGGTAAACCCCGCCCTGTTATTTCTTACCTCTCACCTCTCTTAGTGTCTTGAAGGCCTGGTCTACCTTCATTCCAAAAACTACATGCACAGAGACATCAAGTGTGAAAACATTCTCTTGGGTAGAAATGGCCAGGTCAAATTAGGTAAAACCCCTCACCCTTTTGTTTTGTTTTTAAGCTTATCCCCCCCCCCTCCCTAGCTGATTTTGGTTTGGCCAGTCCTCTGAACAAGACCAACACGAATCGATTGGGTACAGCCAAGGTAAGAAAGTAAAAAGCCAACTCTCTCTGACTTGTTCTTTAGTGGATGGCGCCTGAGGTGGTATCCGAAAGTCCCTATAAAGAAAACGTCGATGTTTGGTCTTTGGCCATCACCATGATCGAAATGATGGATCGCGTCCCTCCACTCTATTACCTTGAGAACAACCAAGACATTTACGCTGAAATCCTCTATGGCGATCCTCCCAAATTCCACTTTTCTGTGCCTTCTCCCGCCATGCATGAGCTCGTTAGTTCCATGTTGACTCACAACGGATTATCCCGCCCCGGAGCGAAAGCCGTCTTGAAGGTAATACAAAAAAAAAAAAAAAAAAAAAAAAAAAAACTCGTGTTTTTCTAATCATTCTTGGACAGAGAATTAATCATGAAATCAATGAAAACATACTCGAGTGCAGCAAACAAAAAGAACTCTCTTTCCTTGTCCGTCAAGTCTTTCCTGACGCTACCGATTAAACCACTTTAACAAAATCAAAGTAGACTGTATTTGTTTTAAAAGAGGTTTGCCACACACTTCTTACGATGACTTCAAAGTTTTCTTGTTTTTTTTTTTTTTTTTTGATTTTTCAATGTGTGTAGCTTTATAGATATTAAAAAAAAAAAAAAAAAAAAAAAAAAACCATCTTCTTTTTACTCTTCATCCGATTCTTCAGCAAGAGTCATTGCAATACGATCCAAATCACGTTGGCCATCTTGAGTGATCATACGGCCACTAAGAGAAAGGATGAGTTTAAAAAGCCTATCGAACGAACCCTGTTTATTTTACCCTCGCTTGTCCTTTTGCAAAACACCAATCTTTTCCAGAGACTGAAGGACCTTACGGTTGACAGAGCCAGAGGCATCGACGTGGTGAGAAGGACGAGAACCGCGGTTGATGGTACCGCCATGCACCTTGTTCAAGGCACCGACACCAACGCTCTTGCGGATGTAAATGTGGCGGGCAACAGAGGCAGCACGGACGTAGTACCAGTCAGGATCGTAAGGAGCCAATTCCTTGAAAGTACCAGTCTTGACAAGATCAACCCACTTGGGCACCTCGAGCTTACCCGTACGCTTCAAATAAGCAGCATAAGCCTTGATAAAAGCTACCAGTTTTTAAAAGTCAGTGAAAATTTTTGGGTCGCTAAGCCACGCTCCCACACACACACACACACACACTCTTTTTTTTTTTTTTTTTTCAAAACACCAGCTCACACCATCTCAAACCCATGCCAGTTCGATGCATCTCTCTCTTTCTCTCACCATAGACACACATACACACAAAATAATAACAATAAAAGAAAACTTAAAAACAACCTATTTTTCTTTGAACAAGCGCATTCATTCTTTTTTTTTTTTTTTTTTTTTGGTGGGCTTATGTTTGAATGTGTACGTGCTTATGTTTGAATGCTTATGTTTGAATCCATGTGTGTGTATGTGTTTATGTGTGTGTATGTGTGTATGTGTGTATGTGCATGTGTGTGTGTGTGTGTGTGTGTGTGTGTGTGCGTGTTCCCCCCCATCAACAGCGTTGTTGTTATTTACCGTGGGCGTTGACGTCCTTGACAGTAATACCAGCCATAATAAGATAGAGAAAGAGAGAAGGGAAGAAATTCAATCCCGCGCACCCTTTGAGTTCAACTAAAAAAAAAAAAATTTTTTTTCCTTTCTTTTTTTTTTTTTTTTTTTTTTTTGGGAAAACCAAATACAGTCAATAGTGAACAACCAATCAAAAGAGAACGGAAAGTGAAAAGGGTAAGTGCAGTGGAAGGGAGAAGATCTGGCATTGTCAAAGGGGGTTATCCACACAGCACTTGAGTACCCAAGCGGTTTTTGGTTTCGTTTGTGAGAGAAAGTAAATGCGAACAGCTCACATAGGATGTTCTGTGAAAGAATATCAACGGACTGTTGGAACGGTATTTCTTGCTTTTGTTTACCTATTCGCATGACTTGGGACCATCGCAAGTGTATGTGTGTGTGTTTTTGAAAAAAGGCCATCGTTTTCTTGGTAGGCAGCGATTGCTTGGGTCTGTACTTTAAAATCTCTGTGAGAGATCTTGAGTGTGTTTTCACATAAAAAAGGAATAAATCTCTTATTTTTCCTATTTTTTTTCTTTTTTCCTTTTTTTTTTTTTTTTTTTGTGCGATAACAGCCACTATGCAAAGTCCAGATTCAACTTCTGATAGATCTTCTGAAGGCACTCATCATCGAATTGAGCCTAGTTTTTTCCACACATCCAATACGCAGAGAGAGCCAGGCAAAAAAGGGGAACTTGGCCAAGGACCTGCTGAGAATCCCTACTGGTCTTCGCCACCCCCTTACTATAGCTCACCCCCGCCCAGAGAAAACGACACACCCAGCGCACCCCCTTTGGAACTACCCCAGCCGTATCCATCGCAAGCCTACCCACCTTTAGGTTATAATGCACCTTACTACGGATCGACACCACCCATCTTTCCAAACACATCCGATGCTCCTTTGCCAAGTCCGATACCCGCCTGGCCTTGGGCTGTTCCACCAGCGCCAAGCAGTACGTATGCATTCTCTCATCTGCCCACCACTCATTTTTTTTATTCTTCTTCTTCTTCTTACTATGATTTATTCTGGGTGGGGAAATAGGCACAGGCCCTAACGAGGGCAAACGCTCCTCTTTTAGTTTATCCGACTGGATTATTTATATTTTGATTGGCTTCTTTGTGTTTTGCGGTGTGATGAGCATGGTAGGCTCTAACGCGAGCTTTCGTTGTACGAACGCCGTGCCGTGGACAGATTTACCCGAGAAAGTCCATTTCGGACCTCAACTGACGATTAGCAGCAGTCGAGGGATCTCGGCGGGTCGTGTGATCCTTCAGGACGCTACAGAGCAAACGCCCCAGGGCACGGTCCATATCAAAGGCTTGATTTCCTCAGGCGCCAGCGCTCAGCACGTACGATTCCATCAACAGACCGAAGGCGAGGAGACCCGTCTCGAATTTGAAATCAACCGAGACTCGATCCTTCACTTCTGCGTCAGCCTGGAGATTGTCATCTACGTCGCCCAGAATACTTCCCAGATCGCTATCGACCTGCCCAACGTAGCGGTTCAAATCCCGGGCACGTTGGCCAACACGGACAGCTTACGGCTCACGACCACCAATGCTCCTATTCAGCTGGATTCACCCTGGCGAGGTCAAAACCTGTACATGAGCACCACCAACGCTCAAATTCAACTCTCGAAACCTGTTTTGGCTCAAGCCTCGGTCACTCTAAGTAATACTCTAAACATCTAAAGTAACACCCTAAACATCTTTCTTTTGACGCTTGCTTAGCCACCACCAATGGAGCCATCATCAGTACCAGCCAGATTGATGCCCATCATCGTTTGCGTGTCACGACTACCAATGCGCTTATCCACCTTCATCAGATCAAGACAGATGGGGCTGACCTTCATACTTCTAACGGAGCCATTATCCTAGACCATGCCATGGCCGATACTTATCTGAGTGCAATCACCACCAACGGTAAGATGAACCTTCATCTCCTAGGTGAGAAAAACCCTCAGGTCACTGCCAAAACATCCAATGGTTATGCGTCCATTTCACTCGTAATAATATATACATACAAACATACATACATACATATATATATATATATATATATATACATATATATATACATACGTATCGTTTGATTTCTATAAGCCTATTCATCTCTTTCTCTCTAGCCCGAATCCTTTGAAGGCTCTTTCTCCGCCCAAACCAGTTCTCACAACACCATCTCGCTTCACGATAGGCTGGCTTGGACTAACGTCAAACATGCCTCGCGAGGTATGGTGGTTGGTGAACGCTCAAGATATACTTCGACGAACCCGCATGGTTCTATCCTATTGGAATCTTCCAATGCTGACCTGAACCTTGAGTTTGTTCAGGAAGAATAATTATGCAATAAAAACAATCCGTTCTGATTGGCTCTGCCTTTCTCTCTCTCTCTCTCTCACTTTTTTTTTTTTTTCTTGTTTTCTCCCCATGCGCCATGGCTTTTTCAAAGAAAATCGACTGATCTGGGCAATACCTTTTCTAGTGTTTGTGTTGGTTGTCTTGAACTATCAACGACCTAGGGTCAAACCAAAGGAAAAGCCCAAACAAGCACAACCCACATCGTCGGGCGTCGTTTGGCCAGAGCCGTTTAGTCTCTCTTCACCCTCGGCCGATGAACGTTATGTGACCTACTTGCCTCATTCTGGCTTTCATAATCAACGAATTGCCTTGGAGAATGCGCTCTTGTTGGCACATTATCTCAATCGGACGTTGCTATTACCCCCTGTCTATCTGACGAGCCCAGCGTTTCCCTGGTTACGGTTCGACAAGATGTACGAACGGTTGTTGTTACAGACCAAGAACGGACTGGAATACTGCAGCCAGTTGAGAGAAAACGAACCGTTGCCAGCCGAATGCGTACAGCATCCGCATTGGACGTGGGTGCCTTGGACGTTCTTTTATGACCTACAGCCGCTCCTGCCCAAGATTCGCATCGTGTTCAGAAACGACATGAGTCTCGAATGGATCCAGGACAGCTGTGGGCAAGACATTTACTTTCTCAAGGATCTCACCCCGTTCGACTACAGGATTTACGACCTACCCAGCTCTCAAACCCCGTTGCAACGCTTTATGCATCGTATCGAGCTCGAGGCGCTTGAGGCGGTTGAAGAGCGTGTGATTCATCTGGGCTCCCTGTTTGGTTCCTATCGGGTATTGGCACAAACCGTACCGCACCAGGCTTTACTGCAATGGATCCGAAGCCACATGATTTTCAAAAACCCGGTGCTGTTGGAGGTGGCAGGCAAGGTGGTGGAGCGGCTGGGTGGCGTACGTTCGTTTGTAGGTCTTCATCTAAGGGTGGGCGACGGGGTATTCAAGGCCCGGGCTGGGCTCCATGTGGACGCGCTTTTCCACCAGCTGGTCAACGACTATACCGATCTCACGCTGGAAGAGCTCAGCGAACGTTACGATCCAACCCATCACCAGGATCGTCAGGAAGACACCCACTATGAAATCAAGCAGCTCAGAGACACCGCTCCCCATCAAGACACCCACCTTCCCCTCGCCGTCAGCCACCCACCGCCCTCTGTGCTCCAGCCCAGATTGGGGGCTGCCTCCACCCATTTGACGTGTGGCCCCACCGACGGTCGTAACGACCGCTTTGCTAAAACCACCCTTTACATTGCTACCGATTGCCCTCACCCAAGAGAACATCCCCTACTGCAAAAGCTCTTCAAGACTTTTCCCTGTATCTTTGTTCTCGATGATTTCTTGGACTCCCTCGCTCCTCTGCAACAGATCCACGTCGCACAAGACAACGTCCCTCTTCAGTCCTACCTGATCCCCATGGTGGATGCCATCATCTCCGCTCAAGGCCATACTTTCTACGGTACGAACGCCAGTACCTTTTCTACTTATATCCAACGTCAACTCCATCCTGTCTATACCGATCAACCCATCCCATTGGCCGATGTTCCTCTACCCTAATAAACCCTCTCTCTCTCTCTCCCCCCCTTTTTTTTTTTTTCTCGTGTCTGTCACACAGGGCTTGCCTAGGTTGTAACAAAAAAAAAAAAAAAAATTAGGCTGGCGCTTTCTTTTAGAACAATGGTTGATAGATTGTCCAACGTTGAATCGAGAGAGTGGCGTAACGCTTTCTTTTTTTTTTTTTTTTTTTTTCAGTATTGAGCCTTCATTTTTCAAGCCTAAGGAGAGGGCGCAAGCAATGAAAGAGTCACCAAAAAAAACTAAAAATTTTTTTTTTTTTTTTTTTTCTTTCTTTACATCAGCCCGAGATGGATTAAAACACGGACTCAGAAAGCTTTATATAGAGAGAAAGAGAGAAAGAGATAGAAAAAGAAAGTTTTCATCTTTTTTTTCTTTAATTTGTTTTATTTATTCATGTCCGTAGACAGTGAGCAGAGGATGGATTATACGGATGACTTTGTGGTAGTCGATCATCATCTACCCACACCTACCAGTCCTGTAGACACCTCCCAATTCGGCCAATTTGCTGTAAAGACAGCTTCAGAAAATGTATATATCTGTCCAGACTGTAACCACACCTTTCATCGAGCACATAACCTCAAATCACATCAAGCAACACATTCTACGAATAAACAATTTCAGGTAGAGCCTTTTCCTTTCCTTTTTAATTTCTAAACTTCTATCTAGTGTACAGACTGCGACAAACACTTTTTACGATTGCACGACTTTAAAAGACATCAAAAATTACACACAGGAGAGAAGCCTTATCAATGTACAGACTGTTTTCGTTCCTTCAGTCGACTCGACGCTCTCAACAGACACAAAAAGACAGAGTCCGCCTGTTTAAAGTCAAACGCTCTAAAGCCACTCATGATACCTAATCCAACTCCTTTTTTGCTTGAACCCGCCGCTCAGCCCATGCCGTCAGCCTCACTGCCCACCTCCTCTCTCCGCTTGCCTTCCATGGTAGTCCATGAAAACCCCGAAGAAGTCGAGCGACTGAAACAAAGAGTACACGATCTGGAAGTGGAGGTAAGAATCAATCTGCTCTCACACACAATACTCACTCGTTTTATTTCCATAAGAATCGTGTCTTGAGATCTTTGATAAGAAATGAAGAAGTGCAATAGACCTCCTTGTTTCTTTTGAAAAAAAAAAAAAATTTTAAAAAAAAAAAAAAAAAAAAAAAAAAAAAAAATTTCAAAAAAAAAAAAAAAAAAAATATGTGTGTAAATAACCAACATAAGCATTGACAAGAAACATGGTCTCATCTTTCCTTTCCCTTAATCTTATTATTTATTTCCGTTGCCTTTCCCTAGCTCACTGTAAATCATTATGCCTTAATATTCATCCTCACGTTAATAAAGAACTCTTTCTATGATCACAAAATCTTCTTTTGGCCAGAAATAAATCTCAGATGTCAACCTATTGTTCTCAAACTCAGCAGTCTTACCCATCCCTTTTAATAATAATAATAATAATAATAATAGAAAATCTCATCGCACCGGGGGCTTGGGTTAGGCTTGGGGAGGGGAAAGAAAAACATAGCCATTTTAAACAAACCTTCTCTCACCATAAAAACACACACACATAGCTTTGTGTTGACTAGACTTGGTTTTGGCTTTGTAAAAGTACATCAGCAAAGGGCTTTTCTTCTCAAAAATAGGACCACACATCAGATAAAAAAAATGCCACCCTTTCCACGGCTAGAATGCTATTTTAACCTTTTTTTTTTTTATTGTTCAAACACCCCCTAAACAGGGTTTATGACGGATGTTTGTTTTGCTTACCACAAAACTCGCCGAGTGTTATCGTTTCCCAGCATTAGATTTTGATGGTACAAACGTTGTACTGTTGAACAAAAACCTGTTTTCCTTTTTTTAAAAAAAAAAAGGAAAACAGAATGCAAAGTGTAAAACGGCCGTAATGAAATCGTTTTCTTCTATTACCAACTTTCTTAACTCTAGCCTTCTTCCCTTTTTTTTTTTTTTTTTTGGAAACATAACAGAAAAACAAACCAAATGGCTGTTACCCAACTTTAGTCTTCCTGTTTTGTTACTATCGCTTTTTGTCCAGGTTGACTAGATTTGATATTCAAATACTTGTTTTTGGACAATCTTGGCATCTTTTCGGTCATGCACGCCGGCCTTCAGCTACAAATACCACATACTGCCTATCGTAGCCTATCGTAGCGTTCCTTAGAAAAGCTCCCCCCCAAAAAAAAAAAAAAAAAAAACCAGAAAAAGTCAAAACACAAACGGTTTCTCTCTTTTTTTTTTTTTTTTTTTTTTTTTTGCAACAGATTGAGCCTAGAGTAGCGCGTTGTCTAAAACAAAGTGTTTTCAATGGTAGTTGCGTTGTTCTTATTCGATCGTGATTTTTAATGGCGCGTATACATCGTTTTCCTTTTGTAGTATGGCTACCGAATATAGCACTCTGTGCTCCTTTTTTTTTTTTTTTTGTTCTAGAAAAATAATAAGACTCACCAAAAGGTGGGTGACATCGTCCCAAACTAAAACTAATACCGCTTAATACCAAGTTTCTGTGTTCAGGTTAGACCTTTTTAGAGGTTTACAACAGCAAAAAAAAAAAAAAAAAAAAACTTGCTCAGGTGCATTTTCGTTCTCAGATTGAGAAGATAATTGCAGATTTGGAGACAATCTGACAGTCTGACATTGAAATCAAAGTGCGTGAGTAACCCATCTACATGACCGACTCGTTCCTATTATCCATATTAAAAGGTCGAGCTTTTCTTTACTCTGGATTTGATCTATAAAAGACAGAAAGAAGAAGAAGAATAAAAAAAATGATTGAAAAACATACTTCAACATGCGCAATGGGTCAAGTTTGGACTATGTACAGCTTTGTCATATGCTTTGTCTCCTTTTTTTTCTGTTTTCTTTACTATGACATAAGGAGTCAGTTTCAAAAGCAGTTTTCTTTTTATTCCATCATACGTTTTTAATTTCAATTTATATGCAAAAAAAAAAAAAAAAAAAAAAAAAAAAAAAAAAAAAAACGCGTCCGTAGGCCAAAGGGATTTTCTGTAGTCAGAGAGACTCGCAAGAAAACAAGAGTGATAATAACAAGTGACAAACAACTCTGTCTTGTTTTACTCTCAAAGAAGCACACTATTGGAGATAAATACTTGAAAAAAAACACGGTTGCATTTGTACATTTGAAAACTATCATCCGAGGTATCACTAAACTCAAAACAATAAACCAAAAAAAGGCATTACCTACGCGAGAGCCAATGCATAAATCAAGCTTTAGGTCATTGATTTAAAATCAAACGATCTAGCGCCGTAGTGTTCTTTTTGAATACTACAAAGAAAAAAAAAAAAAAGACGCGATATTCGCCCGTAGGTGAACTACGTCCCTGTAAACAAAAACAAGGCTGATTTGCTACTGCCTCACAAAGATTTGGCTTTTTTTTTTTTTTTTTCAGAGTCTATACATCGATTTACTTGCACCAATGAGCAAAGTTGAAACAATGCAAAATAAACTACGTCATACCGCCAAACCATTGTATTTTAGCGTCACACTAAACGTCATGGTGAGACTACGAAGCGGGTGCAAAGTCAGGCACTCGTTTGTATATAAAAGACGCGATTATTTAACTCGTTTTTTTTTTTTTTTTTTTTAAAAAAATACAAATTAATTATACAAATGTTCTCTTCTCACTCTGCTCCCCGTGGTGTCCTCACCGTTAACCTTATCGAAGCTACCAACCTCAAGAAGGAAGATCTTGGTGGCCATGATGATGCCTATGTTGAACTCTGGCTCGATGAAGACTACAAACAACGCTCTGAAGTTGTCAGTGATACCGAAAACCCCGTCTGGAACCAAACCTTCACCTTCAACATCGAAGAAGGTTCCTCCAAGCACAAGGTTTACTTCAAGGTCTTGGATAAGGATTTGGTCGGCTCTGACAAGATTGGTACCGGACACGTTGATGTCTCTGATGCTTTCAAGGGTGAAGCTATCGATACCTGGGTGAAGCTTCCTGCCATGTTGGGTCTCTCCAGCCATGGTGAAGTTCACGTCTCCATCGCTTTCTCCCCCGAGTAAATTGTTTATACCCACTCTTATCCACCTGTAAAAAACAAACAAAACAAAAGACAACGGATCTAAACGTTTCAATCAATAAAAAACAAAAAAAAAACTAGTTTTTTGTATCATTCTTTTTCTTGGGGTGAATATTATTATAAAGTGTTTTCTATAAAAAAAGGAACGGATGATCTGTCTTTCACAATAGCAACGGCTGTACCATCAGAAACACATCGATAGTCTTGATTTCTCCAGGATATCTTTGTTCCTCCCATCGCGTAAAGGTAAAGTGGAAGTGCAAGGCATTCACGAGAGAGCCAAGCACGTAGAAAACGAGAGGGAGAAACGCGATGTGTCTGAATCAGAGCACAGTAGAGCATATAGTCGTTCAAGCACCAGAACAGCCAATGGAGAGCAAAAAAGGGCAGGAGGGGCGTACCCAACAGTAGGTGATAGCCTATGGCTCCCATCCAGCCACAGAGCACGGATTCTGTCAAAGGCTCTACCAACGTAGCTGTAGTGACAATATACTTTCGAAGACGTACCCAACGTGCACGGCGGTCACAATAGCCTCGAAACGAAAGCGATCCCAATGTCTGGGAGGCAGTGTCCGCACTCATACGGTGTCTTAAGCCAATGTGCCACAGGGCTTCTCCAATAATGTTGTCTTCAGCCATATAACGACCAAATCTGGCTAGTCCTCCAACGCGTTCAAGATCAGACCGTCGATAGAGGTTAGACTTTCCCATCACGCAGGATGCAACACCTACAGCATTGATCGCCAAATACATCTTTGCGTGGTTCGTATTCAAAAACAGGTGTTCGACTTCCGCTGAATAGCTGGCTGGCTCAACAGCCACAGGCAGATGATGAACAAGTCCAATGCCTGGCGCTGAAAGTAAATCCACCGATCGGCCTAACGTGTCTTTATCCACATAGACGTTGGAATCCAAAACCCATAGAATATCGTATTCAGCCGTTTGGTAAGGTTTGATCAGATTGTTCACTTTAGGGTTAATACCTACGTGTTGATCGCCTTTTTCAAAAGAGAGTTGAGTTCTTCTTTTTTATATTTATATTACCTTACCTACAATCAATCGACTCTTTACACTGGGATATTCTTGAATCAATCTATTTACAATCGGAATCGCTGGATCGTTGGCTGAGGCGACAGAGAAAATAATTTCAAACTTTGGATAGTTTTGACTAAAGGCTGACCGTAAGTTTCTTTCTAATTCCAAATCGACTCCCTTCAAGGGGCGAAGAATAGAAACGCCTTGGGTTTCATGCCCAGAGGCCTTGGAGGATACAGGTAGGGGCTTTTGTCGGTACCTTGACTGTCTGTAATAAGGTGAGTCCTCTCCTCACTCAGTCTTTTTTTTTTTTTTTCTAACCCAACATATTGCCCTAGTAAACTCAAGAGTATCATAAATGTATACCATATAGAAAGTATATAGCTTATTGCTGTTACAATCAGTGACATTAGCTATTTGACATGAATAGACAAGAAAGAAAAAGAGAATAAACCAAAACGAACGGAATTATAAATCTTCTTTTTTTTCCCTTTATTTTTTTTTTCAATATGACTTTTTTTCAAAACTTGGACACAAAACAAATATATCAACTAACAACCGACCAACCTATCGTTCTAGGAAGAAACAAATATGGATTGCGAGGCCGTTATTGCAGCCGAAGTCATGGTATTCTCTAAAAGAATCTTCATTTTTTATACATGTTTTTTTTTTTTTTTTTTTTTTTTTTCCTTGTATTGATGTAAGAACAAAACTCAGTTAAAATAACACTTTTGAATGATGGAAGATGCTTTCTGGAAAAGGTATACTCCCTAAACACACTGTGTACTAACCCTCTGGATGATTTCTGTAGTTGACAAGTCATGTGGCATTGTTAAACGAAGCACAACTGCCACTGAATAAAGAAATTGAAGCCTTTGATCAAGATATTATTACCATACCAGTAGTTGAGAAACAAACAAACAAAACGCGTAGTAGTCCCTTACTTTTTCTTTGGATCGTAGATCAAACAAAAAGTCCTGCTTGAGCTTACCACACGAAGCCCTATCCATCAAGTCACTGCTCTTTCTTCTGTTGCCTATCAGGATTCGTGTAGTCAAATTTCAAACGAATCTAGCTTGCTTGGCGACGATTGATTTATTCAAAGGAAATAAATTCATTTACATCTTTCAACCAGCGAACGTATTCCCTTTGCTCTTTATAATCTACATAATCAAGTAAGAAAATAGCTAGGGCCGTGTTGATACATCGCGCTTCTAAAAGGTCGGCAAAAGTTGCCTGTAGTTCTGGAGATAAATCGTCAAAAAGAGGGCCCATATACAAATCCTGTCTTTGCACTCCTATATCTCCTTCCATCATATCTTTGTATTTCATCTCTCCTTGTCTAAAGTAGCGCACTGCCTGTATAAGAAAAGCACCGTCTTGAGCAATCGTATTCAATACTAGACTACCCTTTTTTTTGCTAATACAAATCGTTGCGCGAACAGGAAACGACTCCCCTTCGTAAGTCAGCTCTTCGTATTCCTCCTCCGGTACTCTCTCATCTATGATTTCTTCTACTGTATGATTGATATCTGATATCGAAAAGATCACACGGATTCTATTTTTTTTATAAACACACACTTTTCATCCATCTTTCTTATTTTACTCTTCGCTTCCAAATGTACGTTTCAAAATGACTTTATCGCTTCCTTCTTTGTCTTCAATCTAATAAAAAAAAATAAAGGGGGGGGAGGAGGAGGAGGAGAAAAAGTAAGGGATAGGAAAAGAAGCTTGTACTGGTTTACATGGAATATGTTGGAGTCTAAAAACTCCTTTACAAAAGCAGGTGGTTCGCATTTTCCTTCAGTATTTTCAAACCTTATCACTTCTTGCAGCTGATGAGCTAGTTCAGTATCGACTTTTTTTTTTTTTAAAAAAAAAAAACATAAGTAACACTACTTTACTCTGCCTCGGTTATTTACCCTCTCCGTTAGTCCATCTTGGCAGGGTTGTAAGAAAAGTTCGTTTAGAAGAAACTATAGGGCGAGCAATCGGTACGAGAGAGCGTGTTCCAATTCTTTTGAAAATTGGTGTAATGCTTCTTAACAATCGAAAGGTCATTTTGTTTATTTTTTTTATAAAAAAAAAGGCGGGAAAATAAAAGCTTTCAGAGAAAATAATGACAGTAGAAAAAAAAAAAAAAAAAGATTGCATGACATTTGGTACGAAAACAGCCAATAGCGTCTATTTTAGGTACCTTTTCCTTTCTTAAACAATAATGTTCCGTAACAAAACTACCTTTACTCTGTCTAATGTCTGCCTTTTGACTTTTTACAAACTACGCGTCTTGGTCAACTCAGCTATCCCAAGTTCTGCAATTTCCTCAATCTAGCCGTCAAATCTCGAGACTTCTTTTCGCAAACAGAGATAAAGAAACACACACACACACACAAAAACACATTTACTTGCCTTTGATTTCTTTGAGTTTTTCTTCAAAAGTGTTTATTTTCGTTCTTGAGAAACTTTTTTTTTGACAAGTACAACAATGGCTGATAAATTGTTTAATGAGCCTTCTTTCCGGAAGCCACTATAGTTTTTTAAATGAGTTTTTAGTTTCAAAAAAAAAAAAAAAAAAAAAAGATTTATTTCGACTTACAGGCAGGGTTTCTGGGATCGTTCTTGTAGTCATCAGCTAATAATAACAAGAGTTTAGTGAATTGTCTTTGATTTGGGAATATATTTTTACAGTTAATCATAGCGGTTTGAGCCTTTCCAACCAAGTAGAGAACAACAACACCACCAACAACAAATGGGGCGACGGGGCGGAGGGTAGGAACGTTGAATTTGCGCATACCGAACATGATTGTTAAATAAAGTGTTTGAACAAAAAAAAAAAAAAAAAAAAAAAAAGTCTGCACTCAGTAAACTTTGTCCCTCCCTTGAAGCAGGGGCACTCTCGAGGCTGACTCTAAAAAAAAATCAAAAAAAAATTACAAAAAGCAAACGGTTAGACTACGTCACCAATAGTCAATTTGGCTGTCCCCAGGTAAAAGAAAACACGTTGATTATCTATGAGTCCAAAAAACATAAATAATGATAGAATAAACAAGAAAACTGGAGTGGATATTCTAAATACTGGAATCTGATTAGAACGAAGAAAAGTTGACAGAGACTCTGTTTGAAGTTAAGGCAAACACTGGTACCCAAAGTGAGTATTGTACCAAAAACAACAATATCGCATGTTTCTTCTTTACCACAAGAGCATAAAATAACAAAAAAGATGCATTGAATCAGTAGTTAAGCCTTTATTTATCCTGACTTATTTCCATTTCACCTTGTTATCACTCTACACAATTACGCCTGGTTTTTAGATTACCTTTTTCTTATGATGAGTTGCAAGCGTATTAATGGGTAATGTTTCTTATTTACATTCTCTACAAACACTATAAAAATTTAATTCTTCTATAAAAGAGCACCAAAAAAAAAAAAAAAAAAGCACACTAACATCCAAATATATGGGCCTATGATAAAAATGTGCCTTGTATCTACTCAGGCTATCATAACAGCCTTTGGCTCGAAACGGCCTCTTACAGGAAAGATGGGGCTTGAGAGGTGTTTCGGATAGACTTTTGTCTCTCTTAAAGTTCCAGCTGCTCGCGATATGAGGCGGTCTAAGTATTACGGGTAAATTAGCTTTAATCTGAAATTACAATCAAATACAAGGTAGTTTTCCATATGCAACCGCACTCGTATGCCCAATCTCAATTAGGAGCGTAAAACAAAGCAATATTTACCATTGTATATACACTATTGTAAACATCCAATTGATCAAAAGAAAAGCTTTGCAACAGCAGGTGTGTTTTTCTAATAAATGAGTATTGATTGTTCTACAACATCTACCTGAAGCTTGAGCTTGATATTGGCAACGGAGTAATACAAATAGATAGCCTAAGGATTCGTTCATGGCATAATGTTTTTTTTTTTTTTTTTTTGGGTGTCCCTCTAAACCCGTGATCGAATTTGATTGGACATAGCCAGCCTTTTTTTTTTTTTTCCTATTGAAGATATCAACGGGATTTGACTTGTGTCAAAGAAATGCAATTGATATGCCTACCAATAGCGGAGAGAAAAAGCAAAGAAAAGAATAAAAAAGAAGTAGAGAAAGAGAAGCACCGATAAGACTGGGATAATCAAACATTACAGTTAGTGATCAAAAAGAGCCGCAAGGAAAAGAGTAGATGGAATACAAAGCGCAACAAAAGAAAACAGGAAGCTCAAGCGAAATCAACAGTATAAAATAGCGATACTGAAACTTATAAGCCACATATCCATTTTTTTGAAAGGATGTATTACCCAAACTGAAGAATTCTATCCGCCCTTCTTTTTTTTTTTTTTTCAACCACTCATTACAATGGAAGAGAAACCAAACAACGAAAAACCAGCAGCAGAAGTAACGAAAGAAGAACCTAAGAAGACTGAATCCAAAAAGGTTGAACCCGCCCCCATTCCTGAAAAGAGTGCTTGGAAAGTCAACAATAAACCTGTTGCTACCGAAAAGAAGGAAGGCGGTAAATAGCAAAGTGAAGCAACAATACAGAATTGAATACTAAACAGTACTCTATAGAGTGGCCTGCACCTAAAGAAGCTACTGTTGAAGCCAATAGTGAAGAAGTCGAAAAATTGGTAGCACCTAAAGTAAAGAGCAAGGGCCAATGGAAGCCTCTCACACCCACTATTGTCCACTCTCGCTCAAGACCTCGGGGTAAGAAATTTGAAGGAAAAAAGGAAGTAAAGCCTAGCGATAAGAAGACCAGCAAACCCCGTTCTAAAAAGCCGTTGTTTCAACGGTACCGTAAAGCACCTGCTTTTGTTAAGATTGACGCAGATACACTGAAGGTTTATGTGATGCAACAAATGTATGGAAAATTGAGAGACTGTCATCGATATGTCCTAACCCTCTTTCCTTTTTTTTCTTTTCTTTTTTTTTTTTTTTTTTTTTTTTGTCTATAGCGAATACTATTTTAGTATCGATAATCTCTGCAAAGATCTTTTCTTGCGTAAACAAATGGATGCTCATGGTTTTGTTGATATTTCCTTTGTAGCGGAATTTAACCGTGTAAAAGGATTGACAACTGACCTTGAACTTATCCGTGAGGCGCTTGACAACAGCAAAATTGTTGAACGCAACGGAGATAAACTTCGTAAGAGAGAAGGCTGGGAGACATGGATCCTACCTGCCGTACAATCCGAATCAAAAGAGGCACCCAAGACGAGAGAAGTGCCTACTGTTGCTCAAGTAGTAAAGCAAAACCCTCTTCCTCCTCTCCAACCTACCCTCGCTTCCTTAGCCGGTACCAGCCTGCTTCCCTCCAGTGCTCCTAGTGTTGACCATAAAAAAAAACCTGCTCCTAAGGAAGACGATGACCTTTTTGATTTTGATGACGACGACTGGACAGACGGAAGTCGTAATGACACCGTCAAGAAGTACTACTTGTCTGAAGACGAAGAGGATGAAGAGGACGAGTTAGAAATGGATGATGAGACTGTAGCCCGTATCATGATTGTCACTCAACGCAAACAAGACCGTACACACGCTCACTTCAACCGTGCAAAGATCAATGAAGACATCTCTGATATGATCAACGAGGGCCTCTTCCAGTACGAATCTGGTCTTCACTCTACCCAAGGAACCAAACCCAAAGTAGGTTCTGTTGGCAAACAGCAATTCGATCAACTCAAGTCTCGTGACTCTGCACCCAAACCTAAAGCAATCAAGAACAACAAATCTACTCCTCGCTTCTATGCCGTTCGCCCCGAATCTCTTCCAAGCACTGCCTTTTTGGGCACCACGCCCACACGCAAGGGCACAGACCATGGACATGTCGGTTGGGTTTTGTCTGACCAAGCCTACCACTATAACCCCAGCGACTTTTTATCTACCAGTTTTGGAAAATCACCTGCTGAAGGGGGCCTTCTCTCTACCTCGGTTGATATGGCCCACTCCTTTGGTACATTCCAACATCCCAGTCATGAGCTGCTTCGTGAAAAGGGTTTTGTTCAACACAAGTACCACAAGTACCATGCTAAGGCATTGAGAGAGCGTAAGCGTTTAGGTGTTGGTCATTCTCAAGAAATGAATACTTTATTCCGCTTTTGGTCTCACTTTTTACGTGATCACTTTAACAAGCGCATGTATAATGAATTTAAGAGACTTGCTGTTGAAGATGCCAACCAAAATTACAGGTAAAAAAAAAAGGGGGGGGGAAGGTTCGGGAAAAAGTAAAATAATACGTATGCCTTTTCTTTTTTTTTTTTTTTTTTTTTGTAGATATGGTTTAGAATGTCTTTTCCGTTTCTACTCATATGGCCTTGAAAAGTCTTATCGCAAGGACCTTTTCCAAGATTTTGAAGAGCTGACTTTGGCAGACTACGATAGAGGTCATCTCTATGGTCTTGAAAAGTTCTGGGCTTATGAATACTATCGCAAAGACAAGCAAAAGAGAAAGGTTAAATTTACCGAACGTATGACTGAGTTGATGGGCAAATATAAGACTTTAGAGGATTTTAGAAATGCAGAAGAACCTAATCAGGAGGTTCCTGAGGATACCTACAAAGTTCCTCATCACGGCGTAAGATAGAAAATATATGAATTCTGTATTAACAGTCTATCTCTAACTTTTTTTTTCTTTTACATCAGAAAACTAAAGCAAGTGTAGCTCATTAAAAACATTTGCCATGCTTCGTTTTATAGACCAACTTCCCATGTATTTTTTTTTCTTAGTTATTATTAAAATAGTCGTTACCGTTATCTGTTGACGTGTAAGCACACTGTGGGTTTTAAACCAAGACAAATTCCAGGTTCATCTACAACAACGTGAAAAAAATAAAGTAAAGAAAAATAAATGCATAAGGGCAGTTGCATAGGCCACAGTTTTTTAAAAGGTTGAAAGGCGCATCTTTCGCTTAAGTCAATGCGTTTTCAGTGAAGCCAAGCAAGGAATTTTTTCTTAAAAAAAAAAAAAAAGCTAAACGCTCATAATGCGATTTGTAAATGTTTCTTCACAAAAGCACGTTTGACTCAACTTTATGCACAGGTACTAGACTAAAGCTAGTTTATCATATCCTATCACTAAATAAGAAATGGTAATTGTACAAAGCAACATAACGTTTTTTAAGCTTCTAAAAATAAATCAAGTTTTTATGACACGTAAGGGCTTTGAACAACTCTTGAAATAAAATATGTGAGCTCCTTTTTCTGCATTTTGAGGTTGCTCTTTTATACAAAGAACAAAGGATGGTGCTTTTCTTTGTGTTTATTATCTACATTTTTTAGGAGTAATATTCAGGCTTTTTGACATTAACTCCATATTCGGCTAGGGCAGGTGAAAGATCCTCCATGGTCAATACAGTTTTTCGTTCCTTTCATAAAAAAGAAACATGGGTCACAAGATAAGGGTTGGATCTATTTAAGACTTACTTTTCCTGTTTTTCTGTTTCCAGATTGTCTAACCTTACAATGTTGAAAGGCGTCAGTAGCTACATCGGCAATAAACTTTTGAGTAGCAAGTGCCAAGAGACGCTTACTAGTAAGCAAAGTAATTTAGTCAGAGATGCCTTTTTTTTTTTTTTGTTCTTAGTTACAATCGAACATCATCACAATCAAAGCCTGATTTATTTAGATAGTAGTCTGTTACAGCATCTGGTATCTATTACAGTTGTGTTTTGTTTATTTGTTTGAATGTGTTGAATCGCATACATTGCTAGTTTTTTTTTTTTGTTATTTATTTACAATAGGCGCATAATTATCCATTAGTGCAAGAAATTCGGCCATTGTTTTATCGCGGCTGTTTGCTGCTGGTGTTTCTGTCTTTTGAGGGGGGGCTGAAGGTAAGCTTTGTTGAAAGCTGCCATTTCCTGGTGTTGCTGGATCGCCCATTTTTTAGTCAGCGAGTGAAAGAAAAAAAAAAGAAAAGAAATAATCTACGTGAATCACAAAAAGAAAGTCACACATCCGAAGAAAGTGTTCATTACAGAATAAAAAAAATAGGCAGTGTCTCCTAGAAGGCTTTCAATTTTGAACAGTAAGCAATAACGGGACACACAAGGAATATGTGTTGGATGATTATTTAACCCTGACCCTTCATGTGATACAATTTAAAATATAAATTAAGGTACCAGAAAACAGATCTCCACTTTTTCTTTTTTTTTTTTCTACTATATATTTTTAGTATTCATGATTAGCTTTTTAAACAACAACAGCAAATATCAACAAGATGTACTGTATAGTGAGCAAAAAAAACAAACACTCACCAGAAGCTCAACCACAATGAGTATTCCCGGTACAGAAAAACAAAGCATATACAGACAGAAAGAGAAAGATTTTTCTGAGATAAATACTTCAGCCGAACTAAAAATATAACATGTATAGAGCTAACACCCAACAATACCGCAAACAGTACCGAAGAAAATATCTTACCTCCGACATACGCAAGACTACCGGCTACAAAACTTGAAGAGGAGCCTAATCCTTTTGAACGAAGCTTCGAAGGTGCCAGACGAACGCTTCCATACTCGTCAGAAGAGGATATTTCCTCTAATGCATCCCATGGATCAGTATCAGACTATTCTTTTAGAAGCAATTTATCATCCCCTTTGATAAACAACGGTAACTACACTCCTCTTTATTTCTTTTGCTGTTGTAACATCGTTTGCATGAATCCACTGATATATTAGTAGAAGCTGATACAAGTAATAAAGCAGTCAAACCATCAATAAAGGATGACAGTAACAGTTCTCCTAACGAACAATCTAAAGAAGTAGAAAGTAAGCCGGCAAAAAAAAAGGCGAGAATAGAAAAACAGTCAACAGAAGAATATGATACTAAGCGAAAGAATTTCTTGGAGAGAAACAGAATTGGTAAATAGAAGCTTTTTGTTTTTTGTTTTTTGTCTGACAAAAAAAAATTAACTATGCAATAGCCGCTTTAAAATGTAGACAGAGAAAGAAACAGTGGCTACAGAATCTGCAGGCCAAAGTAGAGTATTTGACAACTGACAATGAACAATATACAATGGAGATGGCTATGCTACGAGAAGAATTGATACATTTAAAGACTGTTTTAATAAGACATAAAGACTGTCTGATAGATCAACAAGGTGCTATAGACGCCTTAAACAAACCAATACCTGGGCTACTTTCTCTGGTTCAGCCGTGTGAATATGTTAATAATGTTTCTGTATTACAACAACCCTCGCCTAAAAAGTGAGAATCAAACACTCATAAAAAAAAAAGCCGCAATAAAGCTACTTTGTTTAGACCCATCTTTTGTGACAACTGAACATTTAGTATACCTAACGGAAAAATTCAAGCTCGCAATGAGAACGAGTCTCCCCCAAGCTTATATAAATGAATTCGTTCTTTGGGTACAATAGTCAAATAGTGCATAGTTAAATACGTGTGTATATATGGATTTATAAGTGTTGAGACAGTATAGTAATAAGACCATGTACAAAGCAACATTTCGCGACTTTTTTTGCTTGCAAAAAGTGTACCTGCTTTGAAACAGGTACACTTTTTGTAACCAGATACATAGTGTAACTTCTTGTTTTGGTATATGGTAGAAAATGTTGGCTCGGTTTTGTGTTAGTATTGTTTTGTTGCTATCTATTACAGATGGTGACTAAAGGACAGTAATATCAAAATAGGCTACAAAAAAAAAAGCTTATCTAACCTATTTGCTTGGATCACAGTGTAATTCAAAAATGTATTGCTTTAATATCCAAATACAATCTCACGTTTATAAAAAACATGGGATCAGTGAGAATAGTAATTTAGTCTTTAAGAGAGCTCGTGGAACTGTAAAACTGCCTTTTTTTTTTCAATAAAAAGACTTAAGTGGTTTAGGCTTATGGCAAATATTAAGTGTTTTACATTTGAGAGTTAAATTACCTTTACGCACCCCATATTAGTAACCAGAAGCTATGTTTTTAGACTATTATTTCTTTTTTTTTACACGCATATTGAAAATTGTACTAGCTGTTTTATGTAACGTACATACAAATGATGCTCTGTGTGCTTTTACACGACTTTTTGCATTGAAAAAGCACTGTTCGCATATCACATACGCAACTGATGTATATATGTTTACTCCGATGCTCTTTTTATAGCATACATTTATACTTGTGTTTTGAGTTGCGCCTGGGCAAAACAAAACAAGAAAAAGCTTCATACAATTTACTCTAATGTTCATACTTTGAGACGCAATTTTGATTTTATTTCATATTTCCTAAACCATGCTCTTTTAGGTATTCAGAGCCATACTCGTCATATTCCTGTCTTGTAATAAAACTGTCTTTGTTCAATGTGTCGTTTCCAAACATAGCTGCTCCTCGCCACGCGTCTAACCTAGAATCGTTTGCCTTTCGTACTCTGATAGCTGTATTTGTGGGATAGATGGATTTCAGCGACGAGCTTACTCTGTTAGATAGCCCAGAAATCTTGCTGTAGCCGCCGGTGATAAATATGTTCTGTAAAAAATATTAGCTTTAGTATATATAGTCCTATTATTTACAAACCTGCATAATCTTCTCTCTTTGGCTAATATCGAATGTTTTTACAATGTCGTTCACACTTTCTATTAACCCGGCTTGATCAAGGCCTATAATACTAGGCTGAAATAAAACTTCTGGAACTCTAATACGCTCTACGTTCACATGAAGCTGATAACTTTGCGCCATATCAGTAGGATCCCAAGGTGGATAAACACCTTTCGTTAGAAGATGCATTAATGTGTTTGTTGGGGAAGACATGGCCTCATACATATGGTCATGCGAAAAACTAGGGTCGTGTTGTAATAAAAGTGATTCATATTGGTTGAGTTGAGAGACGTCTTCCTCTTCTTCATCGGATTCGTCTTCGCGATTCTATAGCATATTAATGAAAAAGTAAATACTAAAGACATTTAGGTGCAAAAAACCAAAAAAAAAACACAAAGATTTACAATTTCCCTATATATTGCCCAGTCATCGTCATCTTGTCCAAACGTATCCTCTTCTGCCCCCTTTCTTCTACGTTTAGGCGTAGGGCTATCACTTGCTAAATTGGCAATGGACTTCATACGGAGTTGAGAGGCACGGCTTCTACGATCGGCTAATTCGGATGCCAACCGTTTTCTTTTTTTTAATCGGTCAATAACCTCTTGTCTTTTCTCTTTAACAGATAAAATCCACCCTTCTGGGTCCTCTTTACGCCTCTGCTCTTCGAGTTTGGCTTCCTGTTCTTCGCGAATACTAGCCTCTTGTTTTGCTTGTTTAGCTCGTTGACGCGCATCATAGTTGGCTTTCATTAATTTCTGTTTTCTTTTCTCTTTTTTCCCAGATTCATCCAATTGGTCGTCGGGTATATCTACCAAATCTGTAGCAGGTGGTACTTTCTCTTCAGCCTCTTCAATCCCTAATTCTTTATTCCGGGCTCTTTTGATCGCGCTATCCAACTGCTTGATTGTGTCGTCAAGGTCTGCTTCGTCTTTGAATCCAAGCTCTTTTAGTTGTGTCTTTTTAAGAGATAAGTAACCGTTTGGTTTATGGATTCAATTATATAGCTGTTATTGGGATACTTACAGCCCAGTCTGCTTTCTTGACTTTCCCTTTTGATTCTTTCAAACTGGTAAATGCTTCATACTGCTCTTCACGTGCAACCAGCTAATACATATAAAGGAGAAAGGATCAGATATTGTAGTTCAATTGATTCCTACCTTTTCTAAACGAGATCGAGCCGCTGACTCGCGAAGTCTTTTGGAGTTCTCTTCTTTCTTTGCAGCCTGTCTAGCTAGTTCCTCGGCTGATTTTTCTTCTATAACAGGTGCCGTGAAAGGAAACTGAATAATTCGGTCTATCTGTTCAAATGTGCTTTTATTTTCAATAGATTTCAGTGCTTCTTGGTAGTTCTCTGGGACAAATGTATGTGTGTGGACTATCTCTTCAGCTTGACTGGATGTCATTTTAGTAGGGAAGGTTGGATATTTCAACTGCATAAGCTTCAACATATAATCAGTAGCTTGTGTGCCCCCATAATTAACTCTGTAAAAGGGAAAGGAAAATTAAACGTCTTCTTGTAAATACAACCCTAACCTTTTTGTTGAAGACAATAAGCCTTTTCCACCAAGAGTCGGAATTATGTGGGTAGAGTTATGTCCGGAAGAGATGACAATCCCACCCTCGTCTTTGGCTCCTCCATTAGCATGATAGCTAAATAAAGAATCGATACCATATGCAACTGAAGGTATTCCGTAACCTTCAAACAGAAGCTCGTTCATCACTATAGAAAGTAAATTATCGCTGTGCTAAAATAAAATAACGAAATATGGATATTTACACTTTCTACTATGTTGAGGGTTACAAATAGTCTCTGTCATTACAACTGGGTGATGGATACTGGAGGTGTTTATGCCCAATACAAGAAATATATAATCCAGGACAGATTCCATTTTTTCAAAATCGCAAACAACATTTGAATCAAAAGGTGAACGAAGGCTCGATTTTGCTGCAGGATCTGCAAGTACATCCATCCCAACTGCTACAACGTTTGCATTTAATCTACGATCTTTATATTTTGAAACAATATTGTCGAAAACAACTACAAAGATGAAGTCTAGTCAATAAAGGTGCATTTCCGCTCACTTCTTTTTTTCTAGCATACGCGAGGGGTATTTTTCTGTAGCCCAGCCTGCTCTACACTGTTTAGAACCTAGATTATAAAATTAAATGAAAGGAATGGAATAATCAAGGGAATACCATTATCAATGATGATAGGTGTCTTTGATGAACGATACTCTTTGTAATCGTTTCTGGTACTATAGTACGGCGCAACATATTCTTTCTCCTCAAGTGAGTAGTATTTTGGTATACTGGCTTCGACCATATCAAAACGTTAAAAAAGAAATAGGAAAGAAAGCTGAGTTTTTTTTATTTATTCTGCCTTTTTGCTTCTTTTTATGACCGTGGTAGTTGACTGGACTCCTCGTTTTCTAACGGACTTGTAGAATTCTTTTTTTTAGAAAAAAAAATTAGAATTGAAGCGATTGATATTTACCTCTGGCATTTCAGTTTGTTCTATTTTTTTTTCTATCTTTGTTTGAATGACCTCTGCAGTTTCAGTTGGATGAGGAATTGCCAAATGTTCGTCGAGGTGTTCAATATCGTTGTATATTATACCCTCCGCTACTAGTCTTCGATATATTGTATATGATGCCTAAACAAAACACCTCAAATGAACAGAAAGAAAACACACCAACTAAAAGGGAACTACTTACATAGGCATCAAGAGCTGCATACTGTTTTTGTTTGGCATTTAAAAAGGGTGCAGCCCAATTACTGGTTCTCACTTTTCCTTTACCCATTTTTTGTTTCAGCTAAAATCAATTATATCAGCCAAGTGTATTTGATAAATAAGAACTTACATAAATAGCGGTCAAAGCTCTTAACGACCGAAGATGTATTTTTTCAAGAAGCGGATTTTTCGATGATTTAACCATAGTCATCAACTCCACTAGACCATTAGTTCTGATTCCAAAGTCACGGTATAGTTTGAGTCCATCCATTTTAATGTTAACTCCTGTTTTCAAAAAGTCTTTACTTTCGAAAAAATTCATCAATTCAAGTGGGAGCTCTGTTTAAAGTAGATTGAATGTAAATAGTGGCTGTATAATGGCTACTCACCTTTCATTTGTCCCACTTGAATCAGCAAGATCTTTTTACTTGAACATATTTGGATTAAAGCGATTTTGTTTTCAGGCTTGCCTTTTACAAAACAAGGTGGCCATTCAAAATCAACGCCAAAAACTTTTACAGGTGTTTCTTTCAAAAGCTTAGTTAATTTTGTATCAGCTTCCTTAGCTGTGTTAACGCATTCGACTTTGTAGTGGGAAGGACTGGACAAATTAGGCAACCGATCTACAAACTTCTCAAAAAAAGCCTTCATGCCCTTTTTTTTCTCAACTTCTCTATCGTGTATTTGTTTTTTTGTTTCTTCTGTAACCTCAACACTGTCGATCATAACGGCTACGGCTTTTGTAGATCTATGAAGGGAATAAGATTTCTCTTATACATTTAAGCGATTTAAAAGTACGTTGACATTGAGCGATGATTAACGCAGAGTTTGCCTAGCTTAGTCAGCCGACGACCAAGACAAAGAAGCGACATTAAGAGAATTGGAAATCAGAAAGAACAATATAAACTTTAAAAAATAAATTTATATTTTTATGGTAGCAGAAAACGCCTGTTTTTTTTTTTTTATCAATATTTTGCCTTTTTTTTTTAAGGCCAAGAATCTATACTATTTCTGGCGAAGTACTAGAAACTAGGGGTTATATCAGAGCTATAAAGCTATATCAGAGCAAATATAGTTCTTTTGCTATCTCTTGTTTCGCTGACTTTTTTGCTTAGTCTTTTGTCTACCAAACGATCTTCGTGTTCAATACTTGCCTTATGTTTTCTCAATTGTATTCTCTTTCCAACAAATTATTTACAGATAAAGATATATGTGCATCAAACTGTGCGATTTATAGAATCGTCTTGTACTTTGTAGGAATCACTTGATGAATATATTTTATACGCTTTGCAGCAATGTATTTTAAAGTCGAAAATTAGTTTCAATAGTTTTTTTTTTGAATCAGCTAGCAGGCTTTATTTTGTATTTTGATCGATCCCAATGGAGCAAAAAAAAAAAAGGGTTTCTTTTTATGACTTTTTAAATATCTTTGGTTTTGTTAAAATAAAATATAACTTTTTGACATTGGAAAGCAATACTATGTTTTTGATTTGCAAATCCCACTATGTTTTGACACCCGAAGCATGAGCATGAAATAGAAGGAAAAGTCGTACTTATAGGAGCTTCAGAGCAACATAAATCATCTAAAAGCATTATAGGATGCTTGATGTTATTGACTTTTTAATAAAAAAAAAGGGCTTTCAAGTAGGAAAACAAAGTATTTTAAACATATCTGGCTGACAACATACGTATTTTTTATACAACTAAATAGACCTGTTTTCTTTACTTTTGTACATTTTCTGTCTTCTTTGTATTTGTTTAAACAGAACTAACCAACCCTTGAAAAGAAAAAGCCAGTCTTAGCAATCATCAAAAGCTGCTTACTTAATTCATATAACACAGGCACTTTTTTTCTTTGTCGTTTGTTGTAAATTCTAACAAGTTACATACACCTATAGTAGTAGTCATAAGCGCAAAAGTAGTTAACTCAATATTTATGATTGCTTCTTTTTAAACTGCCGAATGCTAACAAGTCTTTTTTTTTTTTGGTAATAGATTGTAAATACGGCCAATTGAATTATACTCATATTGACTGTTGAATCTTAGTATCTATCTCTAATTTTTTAAGTACATCAAAACCAATTTTTTTTCCCATAAAATCAGTATTTAAAATCTGCCAACTGTTTCGAATTAAAGTAGCTGGGGCCAAATAAAATGATAAGGCCTGTCAACCTATCCCCCCTTTTTTTCTTTCAAAAAAAAAAAAAGGTTCTATGATGCATGACCGATTTAGATTTTTCGTAACTATCAAGTCGTATATGTAAAAGGTCTTTTCTTTAGTAGGCCCAGAGTATAGTAGTAGTTGTATGTGCAAACTTTTTTTTTATGTTTTTGTTTCAGAGCAAATTGAGAAAAAGTGTTTGAAAGGTTTTTTCTATGTTAACTTTTTAAAAACGTTAAACTAAAGATTTGTTTGTTTTATTTTCTTCTGGAGCCCAAGCAATTTTAATAAGTCGTATTTTTTTTTAGGTGATGTGTATATTTGGTGATTTAGGGATCGATGAATATAATGCATTCAGGGAATTATTTAGCCACATCCATATTAGAACCTCCACGCCCTCCACGGCCTTGACCTCTATTGTTTCCGCGTCCACCACGATTGTTGTCCCTTCCACCTCTTCCACGTCCACGAGGGGTTGATTGTCTTTGTCTACCCTCTTCTTCCTTTACCATGTCTACAATCTCTTCTGGCACGTTTAAGTACTTGATTGTGCTTCCTTTAATGTAGCATTCTGGCAATCGCCAAAACTTGTCTCCTTCAGGGGAGGTTTGAATAACTTCACGTAAAGTAAGATTCATCCAGTTGTCACAACTAACCAAGTGACCATTAAATGTCTCTCCGCTTTTTAATTCGACAAGCATTGGATGTCCAGCAGCTGTGTGTAAGAGCGAGAGTGGAAGCATGTTTAATCGCTTTGTATTGAGGTTGTATGTTTATTCTATGTATTATTTTGAACTATTAGCCTAATTCAATTGTTTTTTTCTGTCAAATTACCAAAACGAAATAAAGAAGACCAGAAAAGAAAACCAAGCGAGACTTTTTTTTTAAAAGGCAGTTTACGTCACACTACCTGTACCAAATTTTGCAATGTCTTTTCTTTGAAGTTCATAGCAGTAAAGCCTTTCTTTCAGTACATTTTTATAAGACGTATTACAATGATATACAATTGACTATTCTATGATCTACAAAAGCTCTCTATAAAAAACATTGCTAGAATAGTAACCTAGCTAGAGACAAAATGAAAACGTTTGTATAGCAATCTGCTTTTTTTTTTTTAAAAAAAAAAAAAAAACTAGTATATTATAAGTACACGCATTTATAAAATTTACAGTAAATCAAATTCACAAAACAAGATGAACATGATAAGGTAAGCTTCCATTTCCCCTTGTACAATAATTGAACAGAAAACAGAAAAAAAACATAAACACAAACATAAACGCAAACATGAACACAAATGTTTTGATGTCATTTTGATAGCTTGTTAATATGTTTAGTTGGTGAATCTTTGATTAAAGTGTTGCTGATAAGAGTGTTGACTACTGACTCCTTGCTGCTCTTGCTGTTGTTGCTGCTCTATCAGGTATGCTCCTGGTGTAAGTGGACTTCTGGGGGCGTAAATAGAGTTTGCTTCATCATCACTTAGAAAATTTGGTGTGCACGGACTAGGAGACAAAGGAGAATGAACAGATGACTGGTAGTTTGAGGTTATGGATGGGGATCTAGGAATTGATATCCTGTGTTGGCTTAGATTTAAATACAAATTTTGCTCTTGCTGGTGCTGCTCTGGCGTTGTTACATAAATAGGCGGGGGCGGCCTTTCAGGATGCTGTCTAGTATCCATCGTACCAACAGGTTCCATCAGCTCACTAGGTATTTGAACTATATAAAATAAGTATTTTGTTGTGTTCTAATATACTTAAGCTCTTACAAGTAACACCATACTGTTTTGTTATTGCACCCGCCATGTCTTTTATTATCTTTTGTTGTATTCCTTGAGTTTTTTTTGTTTCTGTCAGTTCATGCATTACTTGATTTAGGCTTTGAGTTAACTGGCTTATTTTTTGCAGCATATCAGACTGTGACATCTGCATTACAGCCATTTGAGAGTTTAGATCTCCTGGCTCTCGTTTTCCCGAGTCAGTCTCCAACGCTTTTCTTTTAATATCATCTAAAAGATCTGGTCTATTTCTAACAAATTTCGAGTGTGAGAACTCCCAAATTTGGTTTTCAGCCTGTGTTCGATGTCCTCTTGGTGATTTGTTTATTTTATGAAACCCATACCTATATTTTTGTCAAAAGTAAGAACAAAAATATTATACAAATCCAACAGGATAAAAAAAAACATTGGAAGACCTTACATGTTCAACTGCCGAACAAAGCTGCTAAAGTTATTATGTTTGAAATGCTTTGGCAAAACATCTCTAGAGAACTCGGTGATGTTGCAAACCACAAATGATGAGCCAGTGTATGTCCATGCAATTAAATGCTGATATTGTTTATCTACAACCATACTGTCATTACAAAAAAATTAGATGCTAGCTTATGCACACAACTTGGAATTTACTTGTATAGCTTATGTACAAAAGTGTTGTTGCTACCCGATTTGTTTGTAATTGGAATAGTAGCAGAAAGTGGTGGTGGTGGTGGGTGGAGCGACATTTGCAAACTGAACTGATTCTGAAGTTGGTCCCAAGAGGGATCCAAAGGATATGGTGAACCTGCAGGTGACAGTAGAGGTGAATTGAGTGGCGAGTTGGACGATACGGAGCTTCCGCTAAATAGTGCCTGTGTGTTTATTCCTAAAGAGGCCATTGAAGGAGAGCGTCCGTCATTCATAGCTCTCGGTACAAATAAAATAAGAAGTGTGAAACAAAAGTACAATTGCCCAATAATCACAGCACGCACGGTAAATTCTAATATTTTCAATGTCCGTTACCAAAAAAAAAAAAATATGTCACTTTCCAAAAACAATCATGGTTCTTCCCAACAACAATACCGTGACACAAATGGGTGCCCCTAGGGCCCCTAATAAAGAGACGAGTTTGAAGGGTACCACACCCACATCTCAACATGGTAAACACGAAACAACGAATTTGAGTTACCTGGCAGCTGCAAAAGGTCAACTAACCCCAGCGGCACCTCGAGTGTTTCGGAAACCCTCTGACATCAAGCCAGACATTAACTGTCGTCAGTCAGAACCAGCAACCTCCTCCCCTAAGTTCATTTCGATTTTCAAAGATCCCTTGTCCCCAACCAGCCCTTTGATCTACAAGACCGGATCATCGGATTTTTCGGTTGCATACACAGTTCCGTCTGAACACAGACATCTTCAGGTTGAGTTTCTGAGTAAACTTCGACAGGAATTTCCATACGGCATTGGCTATGCTATTCAACATAAAGAAGAGGGGAATGAACTCTCTGTCGAAGTAGCATTAGCATCAGAAGATTATTGCAGAAGTGCGGTACAAAATCCCATCATTATGGAAGATACCATTTTTCCAGCTATAAGAACGATCCCTTCTTCCTTGACTCGCTTTAATTTCAGTGGAGTACCTATGGAATCTCCAACAGAAACGAGAGAGACCATCCAGAAAATTTTTTCTCGCTACGGCAAGGTAGTAGACATTGTCCTGCATATGGATGATGGCTCAGCATCATGGTTCCGAGGAAATGGCCATGTACTAGTTGAGATAAAAGAAACCGAGGACATCCAAGATAAGCCCACTTATAGAGTGGACTACAATTCCAAAACTGCAATCCTAGTTACATGGGCAAAAATGCCTAAACACTGTCGTTACTGCAAAGAGATGGGGCACACACGTGAAAGATGTCCTGAAAGACCATCTGAGTCACGTACATGCTATACGTGTGGAGTGAGAGGCCACTTGAGTGTCAACTGCAAAAGAGCACCCCCTACTGAAGCAGAATCCCACAAAAGAGCCCGAAAAGTAGCTCCTGAGTCACCGGTAACTTCCCGTAATATCATTGCGCCCCACATTTCACCTATTAGCAAGTACGCGCCCAGATTGAGCAACACAGAGGAAACTAGTACACAAACAGAACCCTTAATTCACAGCAGTATAAACACCCTTAACTCTGAAAATTTCATAAGGGAAGACTCCCCCGCCTTTGATGACTTAGATATGTCCCAACTACCCGAGATAATTCTTGAGGAAAATACAGACAATCTGACGTTTATTGACGCGGAAGAAAATATATCTACCGACCTTGATAACACTGAAGATAGGAGCACTATGGACGCTCCTGTAGATAAAATGGAACTATCAGTCCCATTAGTTACCGAACCCGAGAACCATCAAGAACTAAACTTGAATAACACCAACGCTGGGGAATCAGCAACCCCTGTTCGCCGCTCTAACCGGTTGAACAAAGGCGTCCCCCCTGCTAGATACAAAGAAGGGACTTTGTATTAGGGAAACCTAAAACAAAAACACAACTATGAATATGAATATGCCCAACATACCCAATATGCCCAATAAT